>CAJVPS010000004.1:0-76230 GCA_910591765.1 Ambispora leptoticha | reverse complement strand
ATTTTTCTTTAATAAACACATATATTTTATCTTATATCTTATCTTATTTTCTTCTTGCTCTATTGAGAGAGTATTTTATTATAAGTAAAATTCACATATATTATCTTATTAAGAAGATAATCATATTTTTATTATAAGTAAAACACGTATAAATTATCTTATTGAGAAAATAATCATATTTTATTAGAAGTAAATCTTATACATATCACCTTATTGAAAGAATAATCAGTCATATAATCTCTTGAAGTTATAAAAATTAATAACTGCCATGAACACAGTCATTATTACCATTTTAAAATAATTACATACGCATAATCTTAAAATGATAATAATATATTCTAAAAAACTATTATGTTATTGTTATTTATAATTATTAATATCAAAAAGACTAATATGTCACTTGATATTGAAATGATTTTTAATATTAATAAAGTAGCTAATATGAATATTAGTAATAATAAGCTTGATAATATGCTTGATTATATTTTGGATATGACAGATAGAGTTGATCAGATATGAGAAATAGTAGATAATAATAATATAATAAATGAAGAATTATGAGAAATAGAGAAAGTTAAAATCTATTCTTTTCCAGTAGCAGAATATGAGAAATAGATTAAAGATTTCAGAAAAGCAGAACTTAACTATATTTTACATAAACATTAATAATAGCCTAGTATAAGAAATAAAAATAAATAGACAGAATAATAGCAATATTATTATTATAGAATGTATAAGAGTATTGCTAAAAAGAATTTCTGCAAGAAATCATGACCTGCATAAAAAGAAACAAAAAAATATGAGTGTAAAAGTTATATTCAAGTTGTATTTTTCATTAATTCTTCAATAGTAATCTTAAGATATTACTATAAATATAATAATTATTATTCTAATTAATTATCAAATTTGTATATACTTTCTTTTTCTAAAAATATTTGACAATTCATTTGATAATATACTCTAAAAGAACTTGATACTTATAATATATAATGACTCTTGCAACATTAAGCAATTAAATTTTAGAATCAGATATAATTATTAGAAAGAGAAGATTATGATAATAAAAAATTTTCAAACATTCAGCTATTGTGAGTTATGCTAATAATAAAAAATGACATTTATACAATTGTGCATGATATAATAAAAGTATATTTTTATTTTAATGAAGATAAGCTAGAGTTTCTGAATAAATAGCAGGTGAAGTTAATTATTACAAATAATTATTATTTGTTTGAGCATGATAATAAAATAGTTGATATAGAATTCATATTTACTTTTTAAACAGAAAAGCAAAAGAAATTAATATAACTTGCAAAAGTTATATATCTAGATTAAAGATAGCTTCTCAATTATTATAACATGATAATAAATAAAGTATCATCTAGTTACAACTAGTTATAACTCATAAAATTTTGAAGTTGCAATATATTGTAACAGATAATAAATAAATATCACATACTTGCTATATCATCTTTAGTCTAAATAGTACACATAAATTAAATTAATATAAATATTATCTTTTTATATTTCTCATATGGCATCCAATAACAGAAAATGATATCTGATTACATTTCTCATTAGCAAGTTCAAGTAATTTATTATATTATTACCTTTTTGATACAAGTTCTAAAATGAGAATGAGTATTAAACCTAATATTATAAAAGCATGTAATAAAAGTGACCATGTATTTAAAGTGATGTTTGAGAGAGTCTTTAAAAGATTTATTAACAAGAATGTATCTATTATTATTTCAAAATTAATCTAAAGGTAGGTAATAATAGTATTCTTGTTATGACTAGCTAGAATGTAGTCTAATTTAAAAATATAATTTCAAGATAGATGTAATATTTAGTTTATTAACAAGATGAAATAATAGATCTTAATTAAGATCTATTTTACAAGAGAGATTTCTTAGAATTCTCTTAAAACTATAATCTACTTAAATGTAAATTGAGAATTAAACTTATAGAACTCAAACTAAACTAAATAACTAACTAATTAACTAAGCTAACTGACTATCTAAATTCACTAGCTAAGATACATCACTTTTATATATTTTAGAGGTTATATGAATAATACTTTTGTTATGATACTTATGCTAGTTTTACTATGATCTAAATATTACTTTAGCTAGTATCATAATATTGATTTTGTTATAATAGTATTATTAGTTTTGCTGTGATAGTTTTGCTAACTTTGCTATGATAATTTTGCCATGATCATTGTATTTGCAAAATCTTCTAAAAATATCTACAAATAATATTTTCTAAAGCTAATATCCAATAAGATATAAAAAATTATTTATTCAATCAAATTGTGATATGAAGTAATCAATAAAATATAATTAACTAATTTCTATTAAAAGTTCATATCACAACAATATTAAAAAAATGACTTGATTTCTTAAAAATCAAACATAAGAAATAGAGTTCAGATATTTTTATAGTTGATGATGTGAGAGAAAAAATTAAAGCAGTCAAGAAATACTTTTCTAATAGTACAGTTTTGCTATATCATTTTTATATGCTGAGATCTTGATGCAGAAAATTGAATAATCATAACAACATAAATACTAATCTATATAAAATAATCATTTGAAAAGATCTTTGATAATTGATGAAAACAAAAGATTAAAAAGATAATAAAGTATAAAAGTAAGTTATAAAGATAATTGATAAATAGTGAAAATAGATAATGAGATGATAAATAACTTTGCTAATTATTTTGAATATTAATAGAAGCCAAAATATAAGAAATAGATAACATGTTTAAGAGAAATTATCAGAGATATGATAAATATGAATAATCTAATTAAGATATTTTATTATAAATTAAAATACATATATATGAGAGAATGATCAGGATGACAGTTGGATAGTGAAGTATATTTACTTATAGAAATTATACTTTGAGACTTAGATTTCTCAGTTTTTTTAGATGACTTAAAAATTAAAAGAATGAATCTATGATAATGATAATAGTGAATCTAGAAGATTGCAAGAATCATATATATTAATAAAAATGATATTTATAATCTTAACTCAGATACTTGGATAGTACATTCAATAACAAATAATAATATAGAGTATTCTATTTGAAAAAGAAATCTTATAGATAATTTAGATATTATTTCATATATTTACTCTTGTCATGATTTCCAAGTATAACAATTATTGTATAAATATATCTTTACTATTCTGAGTCAATTTTGAGTTCATGATAATAGTATAGAGAATGATCAGTGTATCTAATATCAAATTACTAAGATAAATGATGTGATCAGAAAGATAATTGATGAAATTATCAAGATTACTGAGACAAATAGCAAGATTACTAAGATTAATGATGAAATTATCAAGATAAATAATGAGAATACCAAAATAAATGATAAGAATATGAAGTTTAAGAAGTTACAAGAAGAGTTTGAAGTAATTGCTGCAGAATAAAAGAATAAGAAGAAATAAAATATAATTTATAATTAACTATTCAACAAGCTATTTAAATAAAAAGAATTAGAATTATAAAGACTGAAGCTATGCTAAAAGTTACTAGTGATAATGAGCTAAAAAGTTTTAATATAATACCAAAAACAGAATTTAAAGACAAAATAGATTTTGAAATCTTTATCTTGCTTTACATACTTTAATAAATTTACACTTTACACTGCATAACTCATTTTACTAGTCACTCTGATCCACATGATAAGTGGCGCCACCAATTTCACCCAATCGGAGATTGGGATCTCCTCTGACCAATAGAAACTTCGGGTGAAATTAGTAAATGTCTCGCGTGATACATATTCTCGAGATTTTATTGGCCACAAAAATCGTCACGATTGATTGGTCATTTAAAAACAAATTATAACTTAGTCTTTGGTGCTTCTAATTAAAAATATTCCTTGCAAAATTTTTACATTAGATAGTATCTTATTTGATTATATTTTTTTCTAAAGCTATTTATTGAGGTTGTTACATCCTATCAATCTTATGTCCACAAGTTAATTTGGTGATCGGCCCCCGAGGAAATTATCCAAGGTTGCGTGGGATGAAACTCACAATGCAAGACTCCTGGAGAAACAAACGAGTCATAAATAAAAAGAGAAACACAAAATAAATAGGATAATTCCAAATACGCACCAAGACTATCAACTATGTTATGTCCACCTTTCAAAATCTTCACTGGCACAATTAACGGATTCTGTAACAAGTCATTATACACCATCCCATGAAATATTTGTATTGAACCGTCGTCACTGCATGATGCGAATAGCGGAAATCTTTTGTGATAAGAAACACTTCGAATAGCCATTGAATGATATCTATATTTATTGGTAAGGAAAAGGGAAAAGAACATCTTCAATACTATTATAATACAAAATCAGAGACGCAAAAATAAAATAAATTACCTTAATATTTTGTAAGGCCGTGAGGACAAATCTAGATCGAACCAACATAAGCGTTTATCGTAACTACCAATGATGATGTTATCACCTATTTTATTTAATCAATGAAAAATAAAAAATGATTTTTATTTATCGAAAAGACATAATAACAGATATATTAATAGAATTACCCATAGGATGAACATCTAAGCTAGATATCCATTTTACGCCAGACTGTAATGTCTTCATCGCTTCTTGTTTAATCAGATTATAAACTCGAATGAATCTTTGAGTCTGATTATTATTCATGTTAGAAGATTAATTGATGACCATTAAAGAAAATGATCTTTTACTGTATAAACAATTTCTTTAAAGTTTAGCTATACTTACTGCTACAAAAAACAATGGTTTTATTGGATGAAACATGACACGTTGAACGATTCCTTTGATTTTGCGGAATGGCTGTTGTGTTTGGTGTTTTGTGAGTTGGTGAATTAGAATTCCTTGATTGCCAGCTAAAGTAATCGGCGAAAAATTAAAAAATATATATATATAAAAATTGCTACTACATAAATAGTAAAAATATTTTATACCATCAGGTGCCAAGGTAGCAAAATAGTCGCCTTTTCGATGCCAAGTAACTTGTTTAACAGTCTTCGAAATATTAAACGATAGTGATTATCCTTCATTATAATTATTATCACAAACAACAAAGATTAATAATTGATTTATTACCTTTGAATGAGAATGATTAAGAATCACAAGATACCCCGACTCTTTCTCTTGTTCTGTAGGTTGAACCCAATGCACATTCTTTTTTTTATCTGTAATTAATAGAGATTTGTTGACAAAATATCATTATACGCCAAGTTTAGGATGTATTATTTTTAATAAATATATAAAACCAAATATACCATCTTTCTGAGATTGATTGAACCCTGCTGTGACATATTGATTCGTGAATAAATACATTTCCTCGTCACAAAGTTTAAAAGGTGAGATAAAAGCGACTTTATTAGAGCTTTAATTAAAAAAAAATTAGAAATTAAATTAAGTCCATTACTTTATTAAAAAACCAAATAAGCAAAATAAAAGAACGGAAAATAAAACTTACAAAGCCACAATAAACCCACAAACATCTTTATTCGGACACCATGCAATAGAATGTACGATATCATCAACCGTCCAAGTATAAACACATCGTCCCGTAGTTATTTCCCACACCCTTATTGTTTGATCGTCAGAGCCGGACACTAGCCATAATCCCAGAGGGTCGATCGAGAAACAGCGTATGCGACCTGTGTGGCCTATGTATGAGAATGCGAGTCTTGTGGGGAATGGTTGGAGGTCTTTCGGGTTTGGAAGTTTTGGAATGAGAGATTCAGGGTCGATGTTAAGCTAAATTACAAATAATTCGAGAAAATATATTAGTAAGTTTAATATAATATACTACAGATACTTTTATTAAATTTACTTTATTCCGTCGAAGGCGTGGAGCCAAATAAAGGTCGAGACATCTATTAAAACGCTCGTGTATGAATCTTCCATATGCTGGAACAGCCCTCAAACTTGAATACCTAATAAATTCAACAACAGTTTAATAAATATATAGTGAGCAAAAGGCGAGAACTAGTAAGACATCACTCACTTCTGCGGCAAATAATTCTTCTCTCGATCCTCAGGATCCATCTGCTCCCACTCTTCCTTTTCTTTTTCATTCGGTAAATATTCCGCGGGTGGATTATAACTCTCGTCATGATCAGGAAGTTTCATTTTCGGTGCAGGTATATGCATCGGATGATCTTGTCGTGACTGGTCACTGTCAGCCCATAAATTATAAAATCGTGGTTTTTGTACTTGTGTATTCCCGGGAATTATTCTCCCTTCACGAATTGCGCGAACGATTTTCATGATCTTTATCGAAAATATCAAAAACAAAATCAAAAAAACCACAAATTATAGATTGATTAATTAATTACTAAATAAACAGTACCCGCTTCGCCTCCCATTTCGAGGGAACAAATCGTCGTTTAGGTTCCGGCGCCGCACTCAACGGCATCACTTCCGGCTTACTCGTGAACCATTCAACCATCGGTTCATATGGGTTATAATTCGCATCAGGAATTTCTTGCATTTGAATACGACGTATTATATCTAGTTCTTCGTCGGTCAATTTTACATTTTGTTGTGTAAGATCGTCTTTTACGGATAACCTAAATATCAAGAAAAATGATTTCAATGCATTATGGAAAATTATTAATTCAAATTGAATTATATTAAAAATACCAGTAATCAGGATCTTCCATTTTATCCAAAAACTTGTCCAACTCATCCCCTTTCGCGGGCTTCATTATTTTTTTCCCGTCCATATCGTACCCGATATGCGGGTAATCATCGTACCACTCCATCGGAATATTACCAACAGTGTTTGGCGGCTGTTTTAAGAAAAATATACATTAATTACTCATTTCTAAAATTACGCATAAACCAAAAACTTGCCATTTCCGTTGATGTGTCGCTATCATAGATAGGATTTATTTCGGGCAATATTTTACGCGGATATCCGTTTGCACCGCGGACATAAACTTCTCTATCTTTTTCTTCTTGCTCTCTATCAAAGCCAAGAACTATTCAATTAGATTATCGGTTACTTTGACATATAATAAAATGTAAAAAACTACAATAATGAATTTATATTTACTCTTTTTTTTCTCCCAGGTTTCGCTCATTTTCACTTATATCAGAAACCTCATCATCATCAATTTCTTCGATCTGACTATCTTCCAAGCTATCTCCTGCGATATAATCACTATCATTTCCAACATCCAAATCCTCTCCTAAATCTGATTTTTCCTCATCATCATCCTCATTACTCTCTTCTAAATCTGACTTTTCGTCATCGTCATCATCTTCTTCTTCTTTAAATTTTAGACGGCCCAGAGTACTTAAAATCCTTTCAGAATTATCAGAGCTTTGAGGTTCTTCTTCCTCCTCTTCATCGGACTGCATATCAATTTGCAAATTATCAAATTTGTCGTCGTCGTCGTCGTCGTCGTCGTCGTCGTCGTCGTCGTCGTCGTCATCTTCTTCAACAATCTTCTTCCTATTATTGGTGGTTTCAATTTTACTTAATTTAGGAATTTCGGTTTTTTTGTTAGTTACCGTTTTTGAAGTAATAAGGCCTTCTTTTTGCGTATTATTTCTTTTATTAATGTCTTTGGCGAGCTCAACAGTATTTTTTTTTTGGTTGGGAGACTCGGATCCTGTTGCTTTCCTTTTTTTTGTTACCGAGATTATTTTCCTTCGCGCCATTTTAATCAAAAAATTTTTTTGAATTTTATTTATAATGTTCTATCTTAATAATTGGATCACGCAAAGAATGAAATACTATTTCAGCAATGGATTCTGATAATGTCAAGAACAGCACAGCTAATGTGCCCTTGAAACCCGTATTTCGCAGCGCATCAATAAAAGACAGAGAAAGCACGTTTATCGCGTTAGCCACTACAGTCACTGACCTTAACGAAGTTGAGGCATTCAAGGTTCTCGTGAGAGACCAAGAAAAAAATGCCACGCATTACGTTTTAGCGTATCGTATTTCTCAGGGTCAAAATGGAAATGTGTTGGAAGGTTTCGTATGGACACGTTCACGTCAACATTTTCTTTTTTATAGATAAGAATAGAATTCAGTTTTGCTATGATTTGATCTTTGATTATCATCTCACACACACAGGAAACGAAGATGACGGCGAAGACGACGCCAGCATCTTAATCCTAAACCTTCTGAAAACGCTAGAACTCGTAAACGTCGCGGTGATCATACCGCGATGGTTCGGCGGAATCTTTTTAGGTCCGGTGCGATTCGATTATTTTGTAAAGTGCGCGCGCGAAGTGTTAGATAAAGGAAATTTTAGCAATGCTAATAATAGTGGAGGTAGTGGAGATGGTGGAGGGGGTGAAACGTTTGCTACCCAAACCTCGTCGTCGACTAGTTCATTAGCAAACAAAAGATCTAGTGGTCCTATTATTGTGAATGGTGAACGACAGGTAACAACTTCGTCGCCATCAACTACAACAGATTAAAATAGAGTCTAAAAGATTGAACCGTTTTTTTGGAAGTTAACTCGTAATTTAAAAAAAGAATAGTAAAAATCGCGTGTGTATCAGTGCGTGAATTTTCTTTTTCAAACAATAATTTTCTTTTTAGAGAGGTAATCCGTTACTTCAATACATTAGAAATGTGCCATGGGAGTATGGTGAGATTGCGCCAGATTTTGTTGTTGGATCAACTACTTGTGCCTTGTTTTTAAGGTTTGCCATTGTCATTGTATTGACAATTACGATAAATCAAAGTAGTGTTTTCCGAACGTCACGATGTTTGTTTTTTAATGAGAAAATATTAAATTATAGTCTCAGATATCATCGTCTTCATCCTGAATACATATTCACGAGAATCCAGATGCTCGCGTATCAATTCAATTTACGGATTCTGCTGGTCTTGGTAGATGTTGTAAGTATGCCATGCTATCCTCATTTCGTTACTTTGAATAAAAATCAAAAATCTCTTCCTGGGACTTTTTTAATTCCAAATCTAAAACAAAACCAAAGGAAAGTCATCAAGATCCAATTCGTGAACTGACAAAGATAAGCGTGACTCATAATCTTACGATTATGCTTGCTTGGAGGTATTTAGATAAAATTCGGATTTTTATTTGATTGAATATAAATATACTGCAACAATTTTTATGTCTATTGTTTGTTTTGATGTGTCGATAACGAAAGTCAAGAAGAAGCAGCAAGATACCTCGAAACGTTCAAAGCGTTCGAGAACAGACCGCCGGATTCTATCATGGAAAAAGTGGATAATGATTATTATGCAAAGGTATTTTTTCTAACTATAAAATCATATTACCTCGTAACTTGAGCCTCCTTTTTTTATATAAATATATACACAACACGCATAGTTAACCCAATGCCTCACACAAATACGATCAGTCAACAAAACAGACGTTTTGACACTCTCATCGCAGTTTGGAGTATTTTGCATTCTATATTTTTCCTCTTCATCTTTCGTTTCTCCATCATTCAAACTTCTTATTAATACAAATTCTGAATTTTATTTCGCTTAGTCTCTCAAAAACATCATGTCTGCATCAACCGACGAGCTATCAACATGCCCCGGAATCGGTGATCAAAAAATAAAGCGACTCCAAGAAGCTTTCACGCAGCCATTCACGATGAACAAGAAAAAGAAGAAAAAACAGCATGTCTGAAATGGGTTGGAGTGGGAGAATTGGAATGGAAGGTGATACGAAAAAATAAAAGGTGTGTCTATTAGAAAAAATATGATCATTCTATGATTATGGGTTAAAGAAAAGAATAAATTAATTAATAGTGTGAGACAATGAAATTGCTCAAATCATCTAAGTAATGAAAGTGAATGGTTTTTAATTGTTCTCAGCAAATGCTGTTTCTGCTACGCTCGATGCCTCTTCCCGACCCTTTTGAACATCCAAACTATGTATAATTGGAATTGGTAATAATATTAATACTAGCAGCAGCAAGAATCCATATCGTATTTCATGTGTGACGTCTATTATTTGATTAATGTTTAGAAAAAAAGATTGGTGAAACAGACTTCCAAATACAAAGATTTCAATAAGAATCAGAAAACTGACCAGTTATGATCGCCACCAACATCGGTCCTAGCCAGCTAGATCCCTTATCAGTAACAGCATACAACGCAAAAAACTCTGTTTCTCTCCCACGCGGAATAAATTCTGAAAACAACGTCCGACAATATCCTTGTATACTACCCAACAAAAACCCAAAAAGTACTGCAAGGACGTACATCTCCGACGCGGATTTCAGTCCGCCAATGGGTAGTATGAATCCGAGACAGCCGTACATTGGGATAATTGAAAATAAAAAGACGAGGGTGATGACTGTTTGCTTTGTTGTTTGGTTCAACCATCGGGTTTGTAGCTTTGGCCAGATGATTGTTCCAAGTAGCGCGGAAATCGGGGTTATTAGGGCCATAAAGATTAAACCTGTAGGTGGTACTTGTAAAGTGGTTTGTGCGAATAATAATGATGCTGATGAAATTGTAGTATAACCTGCATTTAAAAAAAATAAAAATATTAAAATCAATCAAGATAAACTTGATATAATAAATGATTTAAATATAAATTATGTACCATCCGACAATAAAAACCATGCAATCAAAAATCGAAAAGCCATTGTTAAATTCTTCGCTTCTTTAACAGTCAACCACAAATGTTCCCACGAATACGCGACATAATCAAACCACCTCAATTTCTCCCCGGTAACATTTTTCAATGGAGGTCCAGGGCGATTTGGTAACCATCTTGACACTGCTAAAGTGACCAGACACCACCATGCGCCTGTGAGGAACACGCCAATCTGAAGGCTAAATATTGATCCATTGAGTGACATTGAAATTAATAAACACACGCTTAACAGAATGATTCCACCAAGATATCCCCATGAGAAACCTTGGAGGGAAATACGTGAACTTAATTGTTCTTTGGTATTTGTTAATTCTTCAAGGAGGTTGGTTAATTTCTCGTCTTTGGTTAATGATGATGTTGGTGAAACTCTCGTTGTTGTTCTTGATTCTTCGTCTTCATTAGCATCATTCAATAATGACACCTCTTGCTCCATATTCTCATTTACATATAGAATCTCTTCTGCTGCAGTACTTGCTGTTGTTAAGTCATCATCATCATCGTTTACCTTATTATTACTCCGTGTTTTAGTGCCAAGGTAATAATTAATCTCATTGACGATCTTGCGTACATCCGGGTGATTTCTAACCAGAACCGGTAAAAAACCGTTCAAGCACACGAACGACGCGCCAAAACATACGTTCGACAAAACAGCCACAAAAGCAAGCAACAAGGTGGGCACCAAAAACAACATTGTCGATACTGACCCAACAAACGAAAACGATAATAACAAAAATTTTCGCATTGTCCCATGATCAGCAACCGCCCCAATCGAAATCGCCGTAATCGCCTGCAAAAGAACACTCGATGAAAAAGTGTACATGCTAAATGCGGCCGTGTCTACGTAATGCCCGAGAATTTTCACCGCACATCTTATTTCCTCGGATTCTATAAGTGCCGTGGAGTTTGTGCATGGGGTGATGTAGTCGGAGGTTATTACGCCTTGCTGAGATGCTAGACGTTCAAGAATTAGACCCATGAAGGATAAAGAGATTACCGAGTAGACTTCAGCCCCGAACGCGTAGAATTTCCAGGAGAATAATTCCAGGTAGGTGGTTATTGGTTCTTTGGGGCTTAGTATCCACCAGTAATCCCGTGGTATTAGAAGACGATTATTATTACTATTGCTGTTCAACGAAAAACCACCATTTCTATCAGGTGGAAGTAGGCGTTGTCCAACGTCAAATGTACTTTCATTATTATTGCTGCTAGCGAAAACTGGTTCGTCTATTTCTGTCGTCATAATTATTTAGTATCTTATCCGAACAGCTTTATTTAATCTAATTCAAATAGATGATAGCGATAGTGCATGCGGTCAATTAACATTGACGATGCTAAATTTATTGATTGATCTTCAGGGTATCGTGAGAAAATTTGTCCCAAAGCGTGAGAAACAAGCCTTCGAACCAAAAAAACAATAGTGCATCACTTGCATCAATTATACGATTATACAGCTGTCAATTAAAAAAACTATCATATTATCATCGTTATGATAATGCCTTCCTCTAACCTCCCTATTCTTTTTGGACGTGTATTTTTTTTTGAAAACTATATTTGTAGTATTCAGAACAAACTAAAATGTCTTTGACACGTCTTCACCCGAACATTTGGCGGATTACTCCCAAACACAATAAGTACGGAGCTAATAATAATATTACTACCCTTTTTCACTTAAACTCTTACAAGTCTCGTTCGTTTGCAAATTTGATCACCTTCTACCATTGTCACCATTCATTGCTAAAAGGTTTAAAGCACTCGAAATCAAAATCATCGCTATCAAAGTTTCCAATTTCACAATCTATCTTACCTCAAAATCACTCTTACACCACATCCTCAAAATCAAATAATCAAATAAACTCCACAACTCTTGGATCCCGGAAAGATATTGAACACGTAACGGCAGCTTCAGTGTATACACACGATATCCCTTTGACCTCTGAAATCCCCTTAAACAACGATGTTCCATTGGCCACTGATATAAATGTATCAATAAATGCTGAAAAGCAAAAAGCTAGTTCCAGTAATAACGCGGATACAGAGCATCATGCTGTTGTTTCTACTTTTGATTTATTTTCAATTGGCATTGGCCCTTCTTCAAGGTTTTTATTACTTAAATTTTCTTCATAAGATTATAATAAACTAAATATTTTTTTTTGTTTGAATTAAGTCATACAGTGGGTCCAATGCGTGCTGCAAAGATATTTATTAATGATCTGAAATCGCATAGGGTTCTTGAAAAGGTATATAATTAATGTAATTGATATTTGTTTGAATTTTCGATTAACATCAAAAGAAACAAATATAGATCCATTCTCTACGAATAGATCTATTTGGATCACTTGCACTGACCGGAAAAGGTCACGGCACGCCAAACGCTATTCTGATGGGCATGGAAGGTGAAACGCCGGAAAACGTTGAAACATCCACCATATCATCGAGAGTAGAGTCAATCTACAACAATGGTATTGGTTATTTATTGACTTGAGAATTAATGATTATTATGGCATTTCCTGGAAATGTAAATTTCATATTGCCCGTTACACGTGTGAGTGACTTATAGGCATTCTTAATCTTGACGGATCGCATCCAATCCAATTCGAGCAAAAACATTTAGTCTTTCATTACTTCAAGTCGTTACCTCAGCATCCAAATGGTATGCGTTTTTGTGCATTCGATAAATATGGCGATCTGGTAATTTACCTTATTCTCTGATTTGCCTCATTACCACTATAATTTATTCTAAACAATAATATCAATAATTGAATTGACAGATTGCAACCAACGAATTCTTTTCCATAGGCGGCGGATTTGTAGTCAACGAAGCGACACAAATCCAACATGGCGAAAACCTCTTCTACAAAAGCTACAACAAGAATGCGATTTCCAAAACGCGTACACAGCAAGATATGGCCGTCACCACGGCTGCACTACCATTTAGGGACGCCGGAGAACTGTTAAGTGTGTGTAGACGCGAAAATTTGACCATTGCTCAGGTAGTATACGAGAACGAGTTACGATGGCGAAGTAAAGAGGAGATTTCGAAAAAAGTCGCGGAAATCTGGGATACGATGAACAAAAGTATTGAGAATGGGTGTTTTAGTGATGAAGAGTATTTGCCGGGTAAACTTCGAGTGAAGAGACGAGCGCCGGGATTGTATGAGAAATTGTTGAGAGGATTGTATTCATCGCCGGCGGCAGCTTCTAGGCGTGGTTATCGTAACGATATTACTATAAATCCGGGAGATGACCAGATTACGCTTCTGTCAACATCTGCAATTTTGCCACATCCGCTTCCGAAACGACAACCGAAACGATCGACGTTGTCTGCGTTGGAATATCTCTCTGTTTACGCTATTTCGGTAATCATCTATATTAACTGCTCTTAATATATTAAGCCTGGTATTAATTGTTTAAATAAATTATTTAAAGGTAAACGAAGAGAACGCAGCAGGTGGCAGAGTAGTTACAGCACCAACAAATGGAGCTGCAGGTTTGTATGTGCTCATGTAATTTTAAACAACACAATTAGTCACAACATTAATCACACATGAATAATTCATTTCCTCCATGTGTCACTTACGTAGGAGTAATCCCGGCTGTGCTAAAATACTATTTAGAATTCATTTCCACGGATCCGGAACATGATGTGATGGAATTCCTCTTCACCAGTGCTGCTATCGGGATGCTATATAAACGAGGTGCATCTATCAGTGCGGCTGAGATGGGATGTCAGGGCGAAGTCGGCGTTGGTATGGGAAATTGGTTTTTTTTTAACTCGAATTATTCAAGCATAGAACTTTGTCATCCAATACTATTCTTCTTGGAAAAGCTTGCAGTATGAGTGCAGCGGCATTCACCGCAGTGATGGGTGGTACTCCTGAACAAGGTATTTTACCTATAATACACAAATATAATTAAAACTTACCCCCATTATTATTTAAAAAGTATAATATGCTCATTCCATGCGTATGTATTTTTTGACAGTTGAGAATGCCGCGGAAATAGGTATGGAACATAATTTAGGATTAACATGTGACCCGATCGATGGTCTTGTTCAAATTCCGTGCATTGAGAGAAATGCATTAGGCGCTGTGAAGGTATGTGTATACTTGGTGATAAAATTTTCTCTTGAATAAGTTAACACATCAAGCTGTTTCTAATGCATCATGAATGTTTTTTTATTGTATTATTAATAAGGCTGTAGCTGCAGCACAACTAGCTCTAAACGGTGACGGATATCATCGCGTGACGCTCGACCAAGTTATCGAGACAATGCGTCAAACCGGGATTGATATGCAGAGTAAATATAAAGAGACAAGTCAAGGTGGATTGGCTGTTAATGTGCCGGTGTGCTGATTGAATTCTAAGTTGAAAAGTAGTCAAATCAAAATACTATTTATCGTCATCTATTTTTTTCTTAATCTAATACATAAATAGAACTGCATTTACATAAATTACAAGCAAAATAAATTAATGTGATAATTTTCAAAGAAAAATTTAATCGTATAAAATCTGACCAAAAGTATTTTAGTCACTCAAAACACATGATTCTCCTTTTTTTTAATGGCAATTCACGAATAATCCACCATTCGATCCCAAGTTACAATATCCATTCCACTATACACAAATCGACAAGCCTCCTCAACAAATTTCTCGGCCCATTGACCCAACAGTGGATGTAACAAACGGTAAACTTCATCCCATAATGGTGGTTGTAGTTTTTGTAGTCGTTTGGGTGGTTGTTGATACGGCATCACCAACAGTCCTTGCACATACTCTAATATGACATTATCGTACGTATCTGGCGGAATCAATGCCAATAAATCACGTTCTATAAAAGGGCGTAGACGATCTAAATCTCGTGGCTCGATTTTCATGGTGTCTATAGAGATGGATCCATTGTAAACTCGACCACGAGAATCTTTTGGCCTAAGATCTTGATCATATATGCGTCGTCGATTCTTTATCGCCGCTGTTGAAGAGGATAAATCTGAGGATGATAACAAGCTGTTACCGGCTCCACCCCATATTTTTGTTTGTTGTCGTTTATTATTAGATCGCTTGCCACTTTGACGATTTAATGGTTCCAAGGTATCTTGAAATCTTTCATCATCAACATCAACCATGAATTTTTTAAAACTATTATTGTTCTCGTCGATGCTATGAACTATAATCTCTACTCGTGTCTTACATAGCGGACACAAGACTGTTTTCGAGACTCTAAGCCATTCTTTGATACACGTGAAACAAAAAGTGTGATAGCAAGAAATTACGTAACTTGGATTTTGGAATTGGTGGAGACATATAGAGCAGCAATTTTGTGCAATAGAATCTTCCGTATCAGGTTCAACTTCTTTCTCTGTCTCTTCCTCGGTATCAACGTGATCAGAATTCGAACAGCTAGAGTCATCGTTGTCCTGTACAGAATTTTTCTCCCCTTCTTCCTCTTCTTCAAAACTTTTATAGAATGAATTTATACTACTACTTTCGTCTTGTTCTTGTTCTATCACGAACTTCGTGTTCACGTTCGTATTGTGCAGAAGAACAGAACTACCAATGTCATTCTTTGCCATGGTTTTTTTAAGATTTATGATTTACACACAAAGTTCAAACAAGTTGAAAATGTTACTTTATTTTGATTGTCAAGTCGATAAAATTAGTAATCAGTCGTTAATCTTTTATTTTATATAAATAGCAAAATTCTGTTATTATCACGATTTTTGTTGCTGTTCAGCCCATTGAGCCGGGGTATAAGTTTTCTAAGTATCAAATAACATATCGATATGAGCCAGCCGAGAAAGAAAAAACCTCTATCATCAACCATAACCATCATACCTGTGAAAAGGCATGTAACTGAGCAATCTCATCCTTTATGGCATCGTTCACCAATCGATGCCGTTGTAACAATGACTTCCCGTCAAATTGTGATGATACGATTATAACGTCAAAGCTTTGGCCACATCCTCCTACGACAAAAGGCAGTCTCATTTTTGAAAAATTGAATTATTTCCATCTTTTTTAGTTAAATTACATGTAATTACCAGATGTGTCTGTTGCATCAACGTGCTCAGCTTCAAGTTTTTCGCGGAGAGTTTTCTCGAGTGATTCCTTAGTTACAGACATTTTTTATATTTAACGTTAAGTAGGAAAAATTACGGTTGGGCTTTTATTCAATTAAATCGCATATAAAATTAGTAATGATCATCAGTATGTGCACACGCGAATATTTGAATCTGTGCTTGGTTCAAGATCACATGCACAACACATGGACGAGAAATACAAAATTATTGGTTTGTTATCATGTGATCATAAACCGAGCACAGATTCAAATATTCGCTGTGCACACACACATATATATACATCCCATCCTTATGATACAAATAACACAAACTAATCCACAATGAAAGTAAAAATTAAACGGTATTTGTTTTTTTTTTTTTAAATCTTTTGAAACATGTTAAACAGATACTGAACAAACAAAAAACATATAGTTGGCAAGCAGTAGCCGCCTGGCGCTGGGACGTCGACAATGAGGAAGTATGTGGGATTTGTCGTGTTCAGTTCGAAGCTTGTTGTCCAACCTGTAAAACTCCTGGCGATGATTGTCCACTAAGTATTTATAAATCTTTTAACGTCGATTATGCACAAAAATATAAATATTAATAATATATTATCGTTATGCACAGTGTGGGGTGAGTGCACACACGTGTTTCATATGCATTGTGTGTTGAAGTGGTGCGAGACTGAAGGCAGTCGCGGGTTATGTCCGATGGATCGTCGTCCGTGGGGTAAGTAATGATTGATTGATTGCTTGAGAATATCAATTGAAAATTCTTTTGTAAATTTTTAATGTTAATGAATTAATCCACTAAAAAAATTAGTTGTTGGAAGAGTTTAATAATAATGTATCTACAAAAAAAAAAGACTATCATGACCTCGTATATATTTGAAAATAGAATATCTATTTATTTATTTGCTCTAGAAATTCAACTCAAAAATTAATTATACCCGCTGGATTTGTTCTATAAAGAAAAAATTTACTTGCTATTTCGCATACACGCATGATCTCATAAGTATTTTATTCTAAATTAGCTGGAAAAAAAATAAAATTATTATATTAATACATTTTTATTTATTAATTAGCCAAAGATTCCTCATCCATCCACGTACTACCCAAGATATATATATTAAACCATGATTATAATGATAAATATAAAATTGTATTAAGCTCAAAATTATCCACTAGTGAAGCGGAGAGTGAAATTAGTAACAACCGCAGCTACGAATCAAAGAATAAATAAAAACCACAAAATTAAAACAATGAAATCGCAACGACGAAAAAAATGCATTATAACATTAAATTAAATAATAAACTCTACCAAGCAAGAAAATACATAAAACCGTGGGACCTAGTCGATCATCATATGGTGCTCTTTCACTCCTTCGTATTTTCTCGGCTCGCCAATGGTATATGACTAGTGCGTAAATCATGACAGCCATTGCTAAAAAGAACCATCAACAAAAAATTAATTCTCTAGCAAAATATTTTAAAAATGATAGAGCTGACATACTTGGAGTGTCACATTAACTCACCCACAAATGTAAATAAACCAGCAGATATTCTACCAACTCGATCGCCAAAATTCAAAAGTCCTATCGCGAGACCTCCAAGGACAACTGTGAATTGCAACCAGGAAAGAAATGTTCGTTCATTCGCAAAGAACACCTATTTATCGTAATCATTTTAAAAATATTAATGCCATCTTCCTCCTTCCTAAAATTTCCTCACACATCTATTTTCCCCTTCCCCCAATCTCCTATTTTTTTTTTTCACGACGTTACTAACTTTAGGTTCCACACGAACAGGAACCACGATGCGTCTTTGATGATCTTGAAGAAGTGGTTGAGCTTCAGACATAGTTTTTGATTCTTTTTATTTAAACGAAAAAAAAATATTTGTATCTCTCAATGATAGCTTTTATTTCTTTTTAGATAAATGTAATGCAAATATTAAACCAGGTCAAAAAATGGAGGGAAAGTTAAAAAAGCGAAAAATGACTGAGCATATTATTTATACACATTCACAACAAAAAAATCTAAAATTGGCGTATTTTTTCTAACGTGAGATAAATTGGGCGAGAAATGGGCTGGCTAAAAGTTGCATCTATGAAGGGAACGAGTAAAAAATAAGCATCATCATCAACATCAGTATTATTTGTTTTTATTATATAATGATAGGTGTGATCGGAAAATTAATAAGAAAGGGAAGGTTGATCTGTGTCTCTTTCAATTTATTATTGTTATGACGTCAATTCGGTTAATCAAATCATATTAATTTATTCACGGTTGATTGTCAAATACAACCAATTAAATTGGCGGTCTAACCGCTTGTAATACATCAGCCACCACGTCTCCCAAAGTCTGAGTGGCACCACCAGAAGTGACCTGACTTCGTAACTTTAACAGGGTATGCAAGCTAGTTCCATACATCGTACTTTTATCGTCACCAAGCTCCCGTATTATCAATCGATGCGAAAACACCTTTTCGCTGGCTATTAATACTAATTCGGGGGTGACAAAATTCTTTTGAAATACAACGGCTAAAGCCCTATTACCAAAATTCGGAAGGTTAAAATTTTCTTCTCGTTATACTAAATCAATATGAGGTGAGATTCTTACTTTACTAGAGTCACGAGATCGGATGCGGTGCGAGCCGTTATACCACCTTTTACTATACGATGTGTCCGCATCCCGATAACAACATCGCGAATGTATCTTTGCATATCATTATGAATGAATACTTTCTCCATCTTTTTGGAGAAATCCTCAATTTCCTGAGAACCAAAAAAAAAAATCCGAATAAATTACGTGTACAAAGTAAACCTTTCAACCAAATCACTATAAAGTTCATACATTATATCGAACAATGTTGTTTTTGCGATTCGATGACGAAACCGCTTTTCCACTTCCACTATTTCCTATTATCCCTTCATAGGTGTAACTAATAAAGAACCTATCAAGCTAAAGAAATTTGTATATTAATTTTCATTACTCCATACTTGAAACGATGCATAATAAAGAGATGATGTGTGTTTCCTACCAATTGACTTGGTAATTTATATCGTGTATTGGATAGAGGAAGCAATGCTATTACAATGAAGGGTCGTGGTAAATTATAAACCGTTGTACGATCAGTCACTTGTTTTTTTATTAACATCTATCAATGGGATAAAAACTGCACATCAGAACAAAGAACGTCACGATCTTAAATAACAGAATAAACATGAATAAGCACCTCCAACAAAAATGCATGTATCAATTCGTTCATTTCTAATCCCTCAACAATAGCTGCCTGTGCTAATTTCTTGGAGCCAGTAAAAGGAGAAGGTGGATCCTGTCCACTAGTGCTTATGCTCTCGTGTCTTTTTCGTGAGAACGTGAAATCCAACGGACTGACTGGGAATTGAGAGAACGGATGAAGATGAGGTGCCAAGTGATGCATATTTTTTCGCGGAAACGTTGACCCAGTGATTATGCTCAAATTAGGGCGCATCGCGTCTAACGGTGATGATGCAGAGGATGCGCTGGCTGCTGTCAATGAAGCTACAAGTGTATTTCTTCGTCGTGACTGATGATGATGTGTTTGTGATATCATCAGTTTATGAGAAGCTTCTTTGTCAATCTCCACTTTTTTTGTTCGTTCCACAAGATCAATTGCCTTGGTCTGTTCCTTTGACTATGCTCCATTCCATTAACAGATTAGATTTGATTCGAAAAGCAGCAGTAGCCCCAGAACCAACACAAAAAAACAACTGGTGACTATGAATAAAAATTGTTTGTCTACAAACACAAATCGTACCGTCACCATTTGAAATTCATCTCTTATAAAACTCTACCTTTTCGGGCGCCTCATTCCCTCCTCCTTTTCCACTGTTATAATCGACAACCAATATCGAAGACACCGGTTCATCATGTTCAATCCCCACAATGTCCTGAGGCTCCTCAACGACGCCACCTTCCGTGAAATCAGACGATAATGATTCTTTGGTGACGTGGGTAGAGGCATTGGAATATGTAGAAACGTATGAATAATTTGACCTACGTTTTGCGGTGACCTTTTTATCCTTTTTGCCGTTATTAATCGAGTCCGTAGAATATATTGTTCGAATTGATTTTAGAGATTTTTTGGATGTTACACGGCCGTTGTTGGTTGTAGTTGTTGACTCGTCTACTCCACCGACACTATCACCCACACTACTAGTTGGAAGATTTTCCTCTCTGGGTCGACTAAATAGGCAATTAGTGAAGTCTGCGGGGGTTTGCGTGGCATCGCAAGTAATAGTTGAACAAGACAGGTTAAAAACATGAAGGAATATCTAAAATCGTTGAATGACAAATGAGCGACCTTATTTATTACTTGGAAGTTTAAGTTTATACTCAGATTCAAAAGTAAAAAAAAAAAAAAAAAAAAAAAAAAAAACCTGTTCTGTCATTGTTCGTAAGTTTTCAAGTTCCTCCTGTCTACTCGTCAGAATCAAGTGTTTATCGCCTGACACCAGACAAAGTAAAATCGAAATGAAAACATCCTCAGAAAATGTAAAGTTTGCTGTTCGTTTTAAGCTTGCTAACTTCGATTTCAGCCAGTTTTTTGTTGTCGTGGAGTTCTGTTCAGAGACCATGTTTCATGTAGAAATGCTCCAACTCATAGAATAATGATATATTTGTAACACACAATAAAACGTGGCAGAATATATTTGTCTACAATGTAAAAATTCTAAAAAAAAATTTACGCGTCATATTAAAATTAATTTGAGCTAGTAATATATATCGATATTGATATGTCTAACTTTCTAAAAATGAGTTTCAAAGAACTTGTTTTATTTTTAAATCGCAACTCTTCCAGTAAATTTTTTCTAGCTCTATTTTCTGTGTGCATGCAAATCTTATTGACAATCTCTCACACTTTCCTTGCCGGCTTGGTTCTTAATTGGCTTGCCTCGTTTTATTACTGAACTTTTTTCTAAAGAATACACGTAGATTTTTCTCAATTCACGCAAAATTTATACTATTAATAAATAAATAGGTAAAATTTGATTTTCCGGGATATTATCTCGTGTGCATCCCATCGTTAATTCTTCCATCATTTTTCTTTTCGAATAAATCGATCGCTTTTAGGCAGAAAAAATGGATGTTATTGTGAGATGATTAACTTTGTACATGATAAGTTCAATACTTTTTCCTTTTGACACTCCACGCATTTCCAGGATGTTTTCTTTTTTTACGAAGGTTGGATCTTGACTTGTTACCATGGGCATCGGAACTATTATTAGAATTCGGTTTTTGGGCTTCCTTCATCGCGACAGACTAAATAAGAACAAGGTGAGTTAAGTAAACCACTTAAAAAGCTTCTTTTTTCTTCGACTAATAATAACCTCTAAAATATCACGGTACGAAAAAAGTAATTAATCGACCAATTTACCTGTTCATAAGTCACACTTTACAAAGATACATGTATTTGTATTATATGATAGTTAATGTAGAAGAGAAACTCAGAACGCAAAAAGAAAAATGAAATATCCTTTTTTTTTTTACTCACGAAGATCTTGAGAAGATTCGGTCCTCTTCTCTGACCTCGAATTTCTTCGGGTTGTGTTTATCCAGCGCACTTTTCGGTACTTTGCCAAAGAACCCACGTAGTAAGTTTCCCTTGCCGTTGTGAGTCTCTTTTAGATATGATCCTTCGAAATTGTATATCGAGAACTCAATTTCTGCCTATTCAATAATCAAAATAATGAACAAACAAACAAATTCACGAATAAATATACCACAAATTAACCGCGATTTAATCTTTTGAAGACAAGGCCAAAAATAATTGCCAAAAAGAGAAAAAACGAAGAATGCTCACCAAACTGAAGTCTGCCTTTTTCTTCTCTATTAGCAATTTATCGAGTTCAGCTTGTATCGCTTTCAATTTATTCAATTTATTAGAACCATTGGCAACAGCTTTCTATACGAAATATCGATTAGACACACATAAAAACGGTCAATGACACAATTTTTTTCTGGAAAACTATTAAAAAGTATGGTTCTCGCATATGACCCACCGGTAGTCCTACGGTAGCAGGTTGAGAAGTTTCTTGTGCTGGTGGTTTCGACGACGAGTCTGCAGGTTTCTTGGTATCTGCCATACTTCTGAACTTTATTTATTTACAGCGATAGATGGTTACTAAAATTAAAATAAGGTGTTGTCGATCCCGGAAAATTCTACTGTAATTGTTAAAGGCCGACTTTAAGAAAGGTGGGTACGGTACACAGGGTTAGAATGGTTACAGTGGCTAACATAATTATGGGATCACTTGAATGAAATTTTTTTTTAATGTAATAATTGTTAATTAAATTTTTAATTCGTTAAATCAAATTTAAAAATGCACGATTCCATAATTTAATAATTTAATCACAATAACAATTTTTATTTATTTAAAGGAAATAAAGGCTATCTAAATAATAATATTATAATTAAGAATTATTCATATTAATAAAGATATCGTAAAAATAAATTCAAAGGGTCCTTTTATAAAAGATTTTTGCGTGTGAATCACACTAATTGTTCCAACCACTACCTATTTCCATTATTACTGTCTATTGTGACTCCTATCCTCCAATGATTCTGATAGTCACTCACTATCAAGGACCGGAAAATTCGTTGTGATTTTGAAAAAATTACCGTTTTGATTTATATAATATTTAATTCTTATTATAATAAGTGCACGAAGGTGATTCTTGACTAAGATTTTGCCTATTATCCAAAATTTTTGTTATCACACTAAAACTATGTTCTACACTACATGATGAAATTGATATTGCACATTCTTGTAAATGGATTAATTAGCTCTAAAATATATTGATAAGTAATATTTTGTTGTGTTGTTCGTACATGATTATGATTTTCTTTTAGTTTTTTATGATTTGTTGTATTAATGGTTGTTTTATGTTCCCATTTAACGGAATGACTAAAAAACCGACATAATAAAATTCCATTATCATAACAAAAATCTTTAGAAAACTCTTGTGCACGAGTATATGCAGCTATTCGTTTTTGCTTAGGAGGCATTTTTCAACGTAATTTTTTGTTCATAAAATGGGATGGGGATATAGCTTTCTATACCGATTTATTCCGATTTATTTCGTTTTGTCTCAAAATTCCGGTTTATACCGATATCATGATATATGAATTTCTCCGTGTCCCTGCCCTACTATCTTTCATCGGCTTCGGGCGACAATGGCGAGACGCGCGTTATTATTGATGACCCGATCCGGGTATCGAAACCCATTTGCGGGATTCGAGCATAAAGCCCACCATTCGATTCCCTAGGTTCTGATGTCGAATGATGGGCTTTTGTGCTCGATTCTTACCATTGGGTCTCGAGATATTAAGCCCAAAGAGGACATACATGAAATTATTCATTGTGGAAATAACAAATCGCCATGACGATCGTAAACATCCGGCACTTCTTATCATGTGACAAAATCCATGATGGAAATTAAGGGAACCCTTGAAATATTACGATAATTTGCATTTATCCAAAAAATATGAATGTAAATGTTTCTTTTTTCGTGTTGTTTCAAATAATTCATAGTCCATTTATTATATTTTTGCGATTTTTGTCAGGAGAAACAAAAAAATAAACTCCCGGTATTCTGTTCGAGATTGTTTGAAGCAAAAGTAGAGAGAGGAATTACGTAATGTTCTTTACTTATGATGTCAAACAAACTGGATAATTAAATATGGTTATTGATCGATATCTTTTAAAAAAAAAAGATTTGCACAACTTGGCGAGAAAATTGGGAGAGATGAAGTATGGGTAGCTGCAGTATTTTATGGTCAGGTTTGTATCGATTTTTATATCCTAATCGTGTAAAAAAATTATATCTATTAATTTTTTTTACCAAAAAAAAAAAGGCGAAACCGAATCACGAAGAAATCACAAAACTGGCTGATGCGTTGGGGACAAATCTAAGTAATTTAAGTGATTTCAATGATAAGTCGTTTTTTCCTGATAAAGGAGGGTAAATTTATTATTTATTATTCTATTTATTTAACATCTTATCTTTTGTGTGTGTGTGTTTTTTTTTATAGTATAAAATAGTAAATCTTTTATTAATTTATAGACTTGTAGAGGTTCCGCCCACTGATCCGTTGATTTACCGATTTTATGAGATAATTCAGGTAATTCGAGTTTGCAATTGAATTCGATAAATAATTTGCAATTGAATTCGATAAATAATTTGCAATTGAATTCGATAAATAAATAATTTGGTACGAATAATTTTTTAGGTTTATGGGTATCCGTTAAAAGCTGTAATTCATGAGAAGGTAAATAATCATAAAGATTGATAAAAAATGAAATGCAAGAAATTTAAAATATTTGCTTTCTTAGTTTGGAGATGGCATAATGTCAGCTATTGATTTCACCGCACGAGTTGATAAGGTATTAGTTGACTTTTTTTCTTTTATTTTTTTTTAAACAAACTAAATTAAACTGAATTCGAATCTAAAGGTTGTAAAAGACGGTGGCGAGAGAGTCAAAGTCACATTTGAAGGGAAATTTTTGCCATATAAAAAATGGTGAAAAGATAATACTGATTGTGTATTATTATCGAAGAACTTGATTTGCCAAATTATTTCTCTGGTAAAACATCGAGGCATGCCATGCATAATTTTTTAATCTTGTATTAATGTGAATTTATTAAAAATAAAATCAATTTTTAAAACAAACAACTAATTTATTATTATTATTATTATGAAAGATATAATACATATAATTATTAATACATTAACTAATTAAATAAATCGGCACCAAAAAAGCAACTAGAACAGCACGGGATCCTTGTATATTTTCGCGTATCGCCCCAACGCCCATACAGTGAAAATATGCTTATAATTCGGGTAACTGATCATACAGTTTTTGTTGAACACCCCCTCAATGCCTTCTTGTTTCCATTCACCGTGAGGCAGTTGGCGTGACATTATAAACTACAAGTAAAAGATGCGTATTGTAAATATAAAGAATCCCAAATCGTGAATTATTCAAACCAACACATGCTAATCTACACTATTAACATTATAATGAATTAATTATTCTTATCTATATAACTCACCTTAATACCTTTTCGAATAGCTTTCTCATCAGGATATTGAGCTGACATTAACGCGAGCACTGCCCATGATGTATTGACTACTTGTGATTCGGCGTGTTGCACATATTCGCCTTTCTCACACGACTAATATTATTATTCATAAAGACCGGATTAATTTTTTGTAAATAACTAATTTTCTTAAACGAAATGAATAAAAGATAAATACTTTGTAAGATTCGCCCCAGCCGCCATCTTCACGTTGTTTCGAAATTAGGAAATCACATCCTTTCCTGGATGATGTGCTATTCATTATGATCACAAAAAATAAGCATTCATCAATAACAAATAAAAAGATCAATAACTAAACTATTAAACATACCTGTTTACATAATGCTCGCCAAAATTCGCCAGACTTTCTAACGCGAACAATGCAGCATACGTGTAACAAATAGCCCAGCAACCATACCATCCACCGTCTTCTTGTTGACTATCATGAATGTACTTTGCGGCCTTGTTGCAAACCTCACTTTATATGCACAAGAGTTGTCATTATTATAAAATGTTCAGATGAATTAATATTTGACTAGTTAAAAAAGCAATAAACGGGGATAAGAAAGCTAGTATCACCTAATTTCATCAGAACGGTAATCAGGATAATATTTACGGAACGTACACAGTCCAGTCAACACAGCTGTCGTACACTCAGGATAACTATACTCGATCATAATATTCCCAAATACTTCCCCAGGATTGATCAGTTCAAGCAACCGCGGCCCGCGTATCAATTCGTAACTCGCGAATCCGCCATCACTGTTTTGCATTGATAGAAGCACGTCTACAGCTTGACGAAGACGTTCTTCAGAGACAAGTTTGGGTGTGTATCTATCCTCACACACGCATAATTCATTACAAATGAGAACACTTAATGACTTGAAAGTGGAATTGTTTGTTTGCTTGCTTACTTTAGTTTATTCTGTAAAAAAATCACAGCCTTGAGTCCTTCAGCAGTACAATCTGAAACTGTGTACCCTTGATCTCGTGTACTAAAAGGCCAGGCACCTTTCGATGCGTGCCTGTAACATGTTTCCATATTTGGAACGTTTCGTTTGATTTGACAATCATCCAGAAATTCAAGAGCCCTCAACATTGACTCATGATTTGATGGTTCACTAGCAAGTCCTAATATTCCGAGAAGACATTATCAAATGTAACATTGAAGCTTGTACATTAATAATAAACAAGTATATGCACTTTTTTATTACCCGATTCTATAACAGCTTGGACAGTGAACACGGTATCCCATAATTGGCTTCCATTAGTCCCATTCATCATCATCCCTTCAGCACCCATCCTAGATATGAAATGTTAAACTTTCTCATCCGTTATATTCAAAAAATATTTAATTCACCTACCACATAAAATCAATGAGTTTTGACCGAGAAAATCTAAATGCTTCGGAATTAGGTCCTTCTTCGAGATACACAACTATCAAATTCATCGCTTTGTTGACCTTTAATGGTTTATCAAAAAAATTAGATTAATTCTCAAATTCACATGCAGAAAAATCCTTTGGTAAATAAAATAAATATACAAGACGAGTATTAATTATTGATATAAACATACGGGACCCAAATCAAGATAAAATGTATTCTCATCTTCGTATTTCACTTGCTTATATACTTCATTAAGTGCATACTTCCGCAAATCAACCAAATTTTGAAATTTTTCATAGAGGCCAATTATTCCTATCAAATTTTTAATTAAAGAGAAATTTCTTTCAAGCCAAACCAGCAATATCAATAAACAGTTTAATTATTATAGTCATACTCACCATTAAGAAAATCAAGCAGTCCAGTATGTGGCACATACAAATCAACTTCACACACATTGTTTCGTGCGTTTGCCCAATTAATCGATTCATATGGTTGCACATATAATTCTTGACGTAGTTGTTTGATGAGCGGGCATAAGTCGGCACTTGCTCGTTTGCCGTAAATGTAGCTCATTGGAAGATAAACCATACGCGTGTGGCACCAGAATCGGCCCGGATGAAAAGGCAGAGAATATGGCAATAGCCTAAATTTATATGATATTCATAACATAATTAAAGCAAGATCCATTGAATTGTTGCTAATAATTTTGATAGTTGTGTACCATAATTCTGGAATTATCGGATTCATGCCTTCCCAGTCGTAGACGTTCAACACGGCCAACCAGAATTTTCCCCATGAAGGAGACCCAATTGCACCTCCTATATGAAACCAAACAAATTATTCTTTTACCATTTATTATTATTATTATTATTATTATTATTATTATTATACGGGCAGGTCAAGAGTTATTTGCACTTACCTAATTTATGAAGCGTAGCTCTACTTTTCACCATTGCAGGGTGATCCGCGTCCACACCCAAAATACGAAGTGTGACATAGTTCAACGCAGTCCCAAAAACAGTTGAAGGCCCCTCTATGTGGCTATATATACACATGTCAAATAAACAAATCACGTAAATTCAATACATAAATTTAATAATCATATAAAAAAACCTTACATTCCCCAACCACCGTCGTCCTTATGCGCCCGATTAAACAAATAACGTATAATTTCAACGCGCCATGTCTTTGGGATTGGCGTGTGCGTGACATACATTGCAATAATGAGCCCGGGTAACAGAAACATTGGACCACCGTATTCACCGGCCCAGTGGCCGTCCTCGGTTTGTAGTAATTTGAAAAATTCGAAACCGTTACGCGCTGCTTCGAGGGCGGTTTTGGGAGTATTGAGTTGTTTCGTTGGCTAATTTAATTATGATATACAAAATGTCAATAATGAAAAACTTTCGAAATATGGATTATATGAATGATAGGTGTTTTATTTACAAAGGGAATCCCGAGCCAATATTTATCACATATAGACTGAGGCCATTTCTTTAGTTCATCGTCGTGTTCAAGGTAATGCCACGTTTGTCGACCGTGTTCTACTTTGAGTCGCCAGCGGAGAGGATCTGTGCTTTGAAATTTTTCGGGGGATTGTACGTCCACGAAAACATCTGTATTTGGTGGCATGTTTTAAGAGAAAATCGGGAACCTGACATTTTAAAATTTTGCGCGTTACTTTTAATCATGAATCCCATGTGCAATTAATTAAACAAAATTGTCCTAAATAAGAAATGAAAAACTTGATCGACAGTAATTGTTGTATCATCATCTTTAATACACGAAAAAAGTATAAATAATGTCAAGTCAGCAACAACGAAAAAGACTAGAACGAACAGCGATCACCAAACAACGACCTGAAGAGTCTCCAGCAGTACAGTGGTTTGACTGGCTGGGCCAGTTCCAGATACGGAAATATGCTAGTTTGCTAACCTTGCTTTTTTGCCTTTATGTGCGTTGGACAGTTGGACTTAACAAGTATTCTGGTGTGTGTTTTTTATGTGCGTTGTCTCCTTAGATAGATTTGATCCATTACTGTTAGATAAGATTGTTAAATTTAACGAAATGCGAAATTAATTAATTAATTAATTCAAATTGAAATAAAAAAACAAAGGTTTTGATGCACCTCCAATGTATGGAGACTACGAGGCACAACGCCACTGGATGGAACTCACGCTCCATATCCCCATAAAACAATGGTATTACTATGATCTCGATTGGTGGGGACTTGATTATCCGCCATTAACGGCATACGTGAGCTGGATTTGTGGTAAAATGTATTTATTTGAATCGAATCAGTCTCCGAATTAATTTTAACAAATTTCGTACAAATAAAATAATAATGTTTATTTGAAAAAATTGACATTGGTTTACTCGCTCCCCCATAAAACCAACCAATTAAATAATTTAGTGGCTCTTTTTTTAATCCTGATTGGTTTGCATTGGATGTCTCGCGAGGCTATGAAAGCTTAGAGAGTAAAATGTTTATGCGGTCTACCGTGGTTTTTTTTGAGTATGTGATTTATGTGCCTGGAATTTTTGTGTTTGTGAATTGGTGGTTCAATGACGCGTCAAGGAAAAAGAAGGTGAGGTTTCTGTATCTGTTGCATAAAGATGCACTTTTTAGGTATTTGGTTTTGATTTATCTCATATCTGTATGTATAGGATCTAGCTACGCTACTAATTCTTCTTCAACCCGCATTGATATTGATCGATCATGGTCATTTTCAGTAAGCATCTTAATTTTTTTCCATTTTTTAATTTTTAGCTTTTATATTTTTATATAATAATTTTGCATTTATCGCTTGAAAAAAAAACTGTAGATACAATTCTGTTATGCTCGGACTCTCAATTTGGGCAATCGATTGTTTTTTGTACGATTACGATGTGTTAGGCAGCATCTTTTTTTGCCTCGCTTTGACGTTCAAGCAAATGTCATTGTATTATGCGCCTGCCATCTTCGCTTATTTGTTGGGAAAATGCTTTAAAGGAGAGCATGGGTAAGTTTTTTTGCGCGTGTGTATGTGTGAGCGTAATGAGATTCAAAATGTTATTGATTTACTTATTATTTTATGTTTAAGCTTTAAACTCGTTCAACTTTTTTTTTACAATCGGAAACATTATCTTTTCTTATATATAGATTTTTGCTTTTTATAAAACTTGGATTAACAGTTCTTGTAACTTTCGGCGTAATATTTATGCCGTTCCTAGATTCAATTGACCATATCAGTCAAGTGATCACGCGTGTGTTTCCCTTGCAACGTGGACTATATGAAGATAAAGTGGCGAATGCGTGGTGCGCGATGAATGTTATTGTCAAATTGAGAGAAATTTTTGAGATTCAGACGTTGACGAAAATTAGGTATCGATTCTTACTATGATCATATGATCACACATATTTATTCTTGTATTTAACTATTATTCTTGTATTTAACTTAATTTCTTGTTTTAAATTAGTTTGATCACTACTCTATTATCAATCATCCCCTCCTGCATCAGACTTGGTATAACACCCGACAAACGTTCACTTGTTTACGGGATCGCAAATTCATCGTTGGCGTTCTTTATGTTCTCTTTTCAGGTTCACGAAAAATCTATATTGTTACCTGCTCTTCCGATTACTCTATTATTACTGGATGAGGGCTTTTGGAGCTCGTGGTTTATCAATGTTGCGGTGTTTAGGTATGCGTTTCCGGTTGCTTTTGATTGCAAGCATTAACCTTTGAGTCCGAAAAAATATTTTATATACAATGGGCTTAAAAAAATCCATAGCCTGTTCCCACTTTTGAAAAAGGAAGATCTAGCGTTACCCTATTTTGTCGTGTGGCTCTTGTGGAACTGGGTCGGCGGATTTTTGAGTCATTCCGATATTGATGACCATGACAATAATCAACCTTTACTTTTGCGATTATTCTTTTGGGTAAGTTTTATTATGTCTTGGTTCCTTTATTCCTTCCGCGTTTATGTACCATACATAAACTTACCATTTTCATTATAGGTATCCCACTTAACCATGGTTTTTCTCCATATAGCAGAATTCAACATTTCACCACCAAAGCAATACCCTGATCTCTACGTAGTATTAAATGTGATATTTTGTTCTTTTATGTTTTTCCTGTTCTTGCTTTACTTCAATTACCGACAATTTGTGTTATCACATTACAATAATCGGCGAGAATCGGATAATAAGAATAAAATTGAATAATCTAATAAATGTCTTACATAATCAAATCTTGAACCCAAATCTATGCAATGGGACTTACACGCATTGCATCTCGATCTCGATAGATGTTTCTGTATCATCAAAACAAACAGAGATTATCAAAAAAGATTTAAGTTCGGACTTTCGGCCATGGCATTATTTATTCTGGTGGCAATTTTTTCTCCTAATGCCTTATTTAATACGAACCCACGCAAGAAGTACAATAACGATAAGACCAATAATATCAAACTTGGCAAATCAGAAACCACTAACGACAATAATACAGAAAGCGACACCCACAATAATACCACGCGCCTCTTTACACAGTTCGCGTGTGTATAATAGGGTCACAGCTAGTTCAACAGGTAAAGAACACCTCGTACCTACAACGGGCACATACCCAAGAGGGTTCAAAGCAACTGGTCTTCACTGCGGTGTAAAAAAGAACGGCAAGAAGGACCTTGCGCTAATATTCTCGGAAGCACCATGTACAGCCGCCGCGGTATTCACCACCAATGTATTTAAAGCAGCCCCAGTTCTAGTATCTCGTGAAATCCTAGAAAAGAATCCTGCTAACGTTAGAGCGTTAATAGTAAACTCTGGGTGCGCGAACGCGGTAACGGGCACAAAAGGTTTAGAAAACGCACGAAAAGTCTCGGATGTTGTGTCGTCATTGTCTGGGACACCGGACAGCGCACTTTTAATGTCAACCGGCGTCATTGGTCAACATATTCCCGTTGAAAAGATTATCGACGGTGCGCGAGTCGCGTTTCATGAGTTGGGTGAATCGCATAAAAGTTGGCTGGCAACCGCCGAAGCGATAATGACCACTGACACGTTTCCGAAACTACGTTCGCGAGAATTCAGAATACCTTCCAGTGGTTTGACGTATCGTATGGCCGGGATGTCGAAAGGCGCCGGGATGATACATCCGAATATGGCAACGTTGCTGGCCACCGTGTTGACGGATGCGCCTGTTACAGAAAATGTGCTGAGTAGTGCGTTGAAGTATGCCGTGGATAGATCGTTCAATGCGATAAGTGTTGATGGCGATATGAGCACGAATGACACTTTTGCTGTGTTGGCTAATGGAGCAGCTGCAGATCTAAGCAAAAAGGGTGGTGTCATTATCGATAACTTGGACAGTAAAGACTTTGTACAGTTTCGAGATGATCTTACTGATTTTGCAGCTGAATTGGCTCAGTTAATTGTACGAGATGGTGAAGGCGCGACAAAATTCGTGACAATACATGTCAAGGTATACTATATTTCTAATTCAATGTTCTTATGATTATTCATTACTCGTGCTTTAATTAGAATAAAATAAAAAAAAGGGCGCACAATCATTCAACGACGCCAAACAAGTTGCATCGACAATCGCCACATCCGCACTCGTAAAAACTGCCTTATTCGGCCAAGATGCCAATTGGGGACGCATACTCTGTGCAGTCGGCTATTCGGGCGTAAAATCGATCAATCCATCAAGTGTCTCCGTGTCATTCATCCCAACCGACGGTACAACACCTCTGAATCTTCTCGTCAATGGTGAACCAGAACTCGTTGACGAAAAACGCGCCAGTGAAATTCTGGCGATGGAAGACTTGGAAATTGGTGTTGATCTTGGGGGAGGTGATCACTCGGCCAAAATGTGGACTTGTGATTTTAGTCATGAGTATGTGACTATTAATGCTGATTATCGAACCTGAGCTTTAGTTTTTCAATGTAATTTTAAGTGTGAATTGTTTCATTATTATTGTAAATTTATAAGAGCAGAGCGCATAGATAGATAATTATATATCAACAGATAGTTTTAAATTCTAGGTTGAACATTAATTTGATTAAAATAAAAACAAATTAACAAGGGAAACCACATGAACTAGTTTTAATTTTATCTTATGGATGATAAACTACATAATGATAAAAACCATTAATCTCTGGTTCATCAAATCCAAACCAGATCTCTAACGTTTGCTATTTTTTTAAGTCTATCTACTGGCAAAGTTGATTGAATGTTTTTAGTGTGGTCGAAATCGAATGTAAAAAAAGTGATCATGTTATTAATAATTAAAAATTAATTAGTATTCATTAATAATAATTGTCACACTTCTCACTTCCTTCACTAAACTACGCCTTTAACTCATCAGCCATATTCAATTTCTGAATCAACTGCGTAACCTCCTCCGGTGAAGTAACGTGCCACTGCGCCAACGTTTTCTTATTCGCCGACCCAATCGTAATACAGAAGTAAGCATCTTCGTCAAGTTCGGAGTTACGCAATACGCGAAACATGTCTTCATCGGTTTTATCGTCGCCCGCGCAAATTATAAAATCCACGTCAGGCATGGTGACTAGCATCCGTTTGACGATTTCACCCTGGTGTTAAGAACGATGATGGGTTTGAGATTGAGTATAAAGTTAGTTTCGAGACTGAGGCGCATTAAATCTAAAAAAAAAACCACTTGTGAAATGATAGAGTATTGTTATTACAAAAACAACAGACCTTGTTCACAATAGTCGGTCGCACTTCCAAGGTCTTTTTGCCTAACAAGATCTCAACGGGCCGTTTCGGCAGCAAAGCACCTTCAAGATGATTTTGCATTTCTTTTGCTTGAAACGCTCTAAATTGATAATATCATTAAATAAGCATATACGCTCTCACAAACACACAAAATGTATATCATAAAATAACAAAACAATTAATAAACTTAAAAAATATACCCATAGACAGGATCAGCCAATCGATAATGCCACGTTATCGAACACTGTTTATACTCGATAAACGAGCCCTGTGTCCGCTCACTGTAATACCTAAAGACCTCACTCACATCGTTTTTCCAGTTCATGTCGATATCTTCGGTGAGATTTATCCATTTGCCGGTGTCCGGGTATTTTAGGAAGCTACCATGTTCCGCGCTGGAATTGGTTATGAACCACAATAATAAAAATTATAAGCTTAGTGAGATCATAAACCTATTTGTACGTAGTGTCATGAATCAGACCCTTGAAAAATTTAAATGATATAGCTACCTTAATCCAAGTTTGGGTATATCACCAAGCCATTGATCTAAATCATTCTGATCACGACCAGAAATCACCCACACATTATTACAAGGATTCGAAGAAAGCGTCTTCAACACCTCAATCACTTGAGGTGAGGGAACTGCTGCATTTGGTGTCCTTACTATTGGAGTAAGTGTACCCTGTATGTCGTATGCGATCAACAAATACATTTTAATATAATAATAACACGGACCTTACAAAAATATCATTATTTACTTAGTTGTAACTTACATCATAGTCAAGCATTATTAATCGCTGTTTCGACCTCTTGTATTGATTTAATAAGAAATCTATTTTTAGATATGGCGTCGTGAACGATTGGACTTGGTTTACGAGGTTTGCGCGGAGTTCTTTGATGAAGGATTTTGCCCAATATTGTGCTGTGTGTACTGTTACATGATGATAGAGTTGCTATACGTGAATTTTTATAAGTTAATGTTAAATTTTCAAAAAATCGAAATTACTTAACATATCAAAAAACAAATAACCAAAAAATCTCACCAAATGTTTAACCAATTTCTCCTCTCTTGACATCTCCAACGCCTCATTTATTGCCTTCGCAACGCCCGCATAATCCCATGGATTGACCATGATCGCCGAACTAAGCGACCCCGCCATCCCGGTAAACTCGCTCAAAATCAATGGTCCATGATTCTCCTGCTGACACATAATATATTCCAACGACGTAGTGTTCATCCCGTCACGTACCGACGTAATCAATCCGATATCCGCCACGCTCAACAACGCAAAGTACTCGTCTTGATCAACATTCTGATTGTGGTAGTGGTGTACCGGGTTGAACTCCAGTGTTCCATAGGTGCCGTTTATGTGCGCAACTAGTTCAGAGACTTTCCGTTCGAGTTTTGGAGATTCGGTGAGTGCTGGTGAGGTAACTTGAATTAAGACTACCTAATGCGCAATAATAGGCGGTGTATGTACACAATAGTTAATTTTTGATTTTTTTGGAATATAATGCTTCGGCGTTTTTTTTTAAAAGGAAAAAAAAACACAGAAAAATATGGATACCTTGTTTTTCCATTGTGGATAATCACATAAAAATTTTTCAAAAGCTTGCAGTTTCTGCATGACACCTTTCACCAAGTCAAGTTTATCACGTCCTACAATAATTTTTTTGCCAGCGTACATTTCTTTGATGGAAGCCATTTTTACTGCTACGCCTGGATCTTTTCTGTTTTCCGAAGAGAGAATGATGAAGAACGAAGGTCAGTTAATTAATGAGCTAAAATGGACCCCACGAAGGTTAAAAACGACTAATAAAATCATACCGTTGCTCTTCGGTTTTCTCGGCATCAATGCCAATCGGGAATGTGCCGAGCGAGACCACAAGATTAGGCGTATCAACGCCTTTGGGTGTTGTTTCGTAGCCTAGGACACGCGTGCAGCTACTGGTGAAGTGGCTAGCATATGAATATGTCTATTGGGTATAATGTATAATTTTATTTTTAGTCAATGAAATTTGAGCTTGAAAAGAATATTCGTATGTTGTCTTCTTTTCTATAAGATTTTATAAAATCACAAGCAACAATAATAAAAATACTTAACCTGAAACCCAATTTGATTCGCACCCAACATGCCATGTAGAATTTCCTTTCGTTCTTTTTGTTTAAAAATTTCACAAATAAATAAATTGAACGAATGAAAATCTCTTAAAAAGATCTGGATCAATGCGACGAGGCGACTCACTTGGCAAACATCTAAAGATTTCAGAACTAGGAAATGGCGCGTGAATGAACAAACCAATTGGTGCGTCAGGAATTCGTTGGCGAAGCATTTCGGGGACTAGCAATAGATGGTAGTCATGGATCCATACTAATGGATTATAATTGAGCAATTCGTTAGCCATAAATAAAATGAAAATTATAACACAAAAATGATACGGGGTATATTTCGTACCTATATCTCCCGGTTGATAAATCTCAACGATTTTGTCAACGAATCGCGAATTCACTTTTACATATTGATCCCAATTTTTGCGCTCTTCTCGACCATCAGTGACCACATCCCATAACATGTAGTGAAACAGCGGCCATAAAACTAAGAGTATTTTACAAGAACTTTGATCAGTTTTTTTTCACATTCTCACTAAACAATTCGGAAAGAAACTATTAAATAAAGAATACGGAATATACCAGTTTTGCAATACCCTTCATAATGACCGTGATGTTCCTCATCGTCCAAAAATACGGGAATGACTTTCTCCTTAGCCAACAACGTTTGCAAACTTTTCTTATGCTGATCAGTGAACTGTGTTTGGTCAAGTAGGTTTCCGTTCTCTTCTTCGTCATAGTAAATTTCCCCAGCGAATCCGACCAAGAAGTTTTCGCATTCCGCGCTTAACGACCGTATACCGGCATAGAGGGCTGAATGACCGCGTCGTGGTTTCAAGTTCCAAACTATTGCATCATCAGTTTGATGTTTTTGGGACTGGGACTGTTGGTCAGTTTGAGACTCTTTTGTTTGTATACACGCCACATACGGTATCATATGTGTCACACTGATTATCCGCTTGTGTTCGAACTGAGAGAATACATTAGAGCTTCGTCGACGTCCGCCGCCAGTTATGCCATTTGGCTGTGTGCTGGCAACCATTTTTTTTTTTAATTTGATGTGTATTTATTTTTTATTATCAACGCTATTTGCTATGTTATGTTATGGGGAAGTCATACGATACAAGTTTGGAAGGAAGGCAGAGTAGGGAGAAGTAGAGAAATGAGTAGCAGCACCGAGAAAAGAATTTGTATTCTATTTATATCTACTCTAAAAAAATAACGGTCCACTTTGTATTTCGGGTTGATTGAAAATCTGTACTTGAACTTCATTCATTCTTATCAAAATCGAATCATTTAGGCATATGTTGTTATACATAGCGATAAAGTATTATTTTTATTTAGAGTTGTGTGTCAAAAAACAAGTTTTACCAAATCAAGTATTCTCATAAATAGCTAATTAAATGGTCCTTAAAAAAGTTGCTTTTTTTCGAGTGCACGATCCAGTCCCCACCAAAAACTGATGTAATGATGACTAACGATAATTGGCACCGCTTTATAGATTATTGAGATAAGCATTGCCTTGTGATTTTTACTATTCAAAAATCCCAAGGTTTACTAATATATCGGAGGAGGTCTACTACAAAGAGTGTGCCTGTGTATTTTATTCTATCAAATAAAATTTTCGTTTTTTATTTTTATTCACGTGTCATTCGATATGAACTTAGGAAATCAATTTTCTTTGATAAATTAAGCTGATCAAGTACGATATTCATCATATGAATTCATTAATTTTTTTGCATGAGTGTCATCTAATATAATTAATTATATAGTTGAAATAAAAAAAAATAAATGATGAAAATCTAAGATGATGAGGGAGAATGTCGTGCCATGTAATCTAAATGCTTAAAAACCATTGGATTCTGGAAAATTGATTTTGCTTTTTCTTCTTGATCAAGAGGGAAACTATCATTATTTGAGAAACTCTGATACTTTTCTTGCAGTTGTTGTTGTTGGTTATATGGTTTCAAATTATCAATGTCATTATTATTAGTATCATCATTTTTAATTGCCAGCTGATTTGTTATCCATTCAAGTAAATCATTGTATTCTCTTTTTTTATTCTCTTCTAACAACGAAGAATCGTTCTTATGTTGTTTCATCATCACCTTTTCCAATAACCATTGCATTTCGTTCATTTGTTGTTTCCGCCAAGCCAAATACGCAAACTCTTTTAACGTTTCAATGTCTACAAATGCAATATCCTGTGCTTGTTGGTGCTCGTAATGTGCGACATATGATGTTAAGAGCTGGCGCGCAATTGAAAAATTTCCGCATCTTATTGCTATTTGTGTGTAAAGGTTGATGATTTGTGTGTCTTTGGTGTAAAGTGGGGAAGATGGAAATTTGATTAAGGGAAGTCTTAAATTTAGATTTGGATTTTTCGAAGAGAATGGGGATGTTGTTGATGATGATGATGATGATGAAGATGACAATGAGGTGGTAGTTGGAGACGCTGACGATGGTGATTGCGAATTGAAAAACTCTGGAGATAAATTTCTGGATGTGGTTCCCATATCAATTCCAACGCGTTTTTCAGAGTCAAACAAGAACCTTTTATTGCGTTCACGCCAATCCACATAAGCTTCAAATGTGTGTTTTGCACTTTTCAGATCAAGGTGTGTATCATTATAGTAATACATTAGTGTTCTCCATAATGGAAAACAGAGCATTCCATCGTTTCTTAGTAATTGTGAAACAAGTAGTTTTCCTTGTGGAGCTAATTCTGGATTATGCAAATAAGCATTGACGATTGGAACATACCATTTTGATTGAACGCGTGGATTATGTGTTTTATCAATTATTCTTTGCATAATCTGGGTAATTTCAGTGATATTATAAGTATCGTTGATACGCACACAACACTGTAACATTGCTGTATAGATCTCAAGTGTTGGTATAACGGGTGGCACTTCTCTCGACATTTGATTTCGAACCACATTTATGGCATACTGTGCTTCACTGTAGTCTACGGCTGCCGCATAAAACACTGTCTCGTATAATTTTTCATGTCTTCGAATCCCACTTGTTGCTAAATCACTCCACCGTTTCCACATGGTCTTAAAAAGACCGGCCGAACTTAATTGTTCCAATAATGTGCTAATCAACTCATAATCAATAGGTAATTTCGAATCATCAATCATTTTCTCAATTTCAAAAATTCTCGGAATTGGTTTTTGCGGTTTCTTCCAAACGATATCATTCTCGGTGCCGACAAGTGGACCCCACGAATCGATATACTTGGAAGTTTTACGCTCAAAAGGTGGTAGACACGCTTGCAGCAACGGACGAAAAGTTTCTAACTTATCAACCTCATAACCATATGATTTCATCATCTCGAATACTTCCAACGCGTATTCGATACGCAGTTTTTGGTTTTGGTCCTGCACGTTGTGACTAGAGAATTCGGGCGAGTTTGCAAATCCTTCGAGCACAATTTTGAATGTGTTAAATTCGGGCTGTAAGACTTCTTTTTCGCGCATGTTTTTTAACGTTTCCATGGCTGTTTTCATTGGAAATGACTTATGGTTCAAGAGATTGGCAAAAACTTGAAACTGTATAATCAAGTCGATATTCTCACGATCGCTCTTTTCCAAAGTGGACAACTTAGCCAAGAGTTCTTTCCACGATTTGTAGAACTGACTATCAATCAAACTTTCACCTTTAGCCGCCGGATCATCCGGATCCGTACTAAAACGGCTGACTACACGTTTATCCTTGTCCGGGTTCATGTGCAGTGTGACTTCATTCGCGAGTGCTTGCAAATAAGCGCGCATCATAATCTTAATCTTACTCAACTCAACCCATTTCTTTTTGAGAGCCCAGTCATTTACCCACAAATGCATCATGGAAAGTAATTCTTTTGTGCGGTTCACGTTGCCTTTATTTGCGCAGAAAGACGATAACGCGTAAATTGGTTCTTTTGAACTCAATGGTCTCGGACCAAACTTTGATATCGCTTGACTGATGTATCTTAAGGCTTCCCTTACTAGTCCTTTACGCGCTAATGCCCAAATTATTTCTGTCCCGATTTCGGGGTTAATAGGAATATCAGTGCGAACCAACTGCAAAAAATCAACAAATTCAGGGCCACCCCGTTGATATGCACCCATACCCTAAAATTTACAATAAATTGACTGTTGTTACCACATACTTCAACACAAAAAAAAAGTAATAAAAGTACATTACTGTAATTGGTGTCTCACCCGAATTATTACTCGCCACGTTTCAGTGCTAAAAGGTTTCGGCGTAGTCTCTAAAAATTGTCTTGTAATCTCTTCAACTTCTTTAAAATCCGGTATTTTTTCCCTAGTAGAAAACGGCGACAAAACCGCCCAAAACGAATATAATTTCTTTGAAGAAGTCAACGCTCTCAAAATATACTGCCACAATTCCGTATCACACACAACATGCGATATTGGCAAATCACGAATCGCGGTGTCCGAGGTATCCCGTTCTTTGTTCAAAAAAGGAACACGACGATTGATCAACGCTTTTGCGATGTAAAGTGAGAGATAGTAATCTTTGGAATTGAATACTGCCTCTAATAGTATTTTATACGTTTCTTTCGTGGGTGCGACTGGAATTCCGTCGCTTTCCCAGGAAGTGTACATTTGTTTGATTATGAATAACGCGATATCTAGGTTCGCTGCGTTAACACATGATTGTAAAAGTGTGTTGTAGAATTGATATGATTGAATTGATTTGTCGTTTTTCATCTTGATGAATTCTATGGCTAGCTTAGATTTTTGGGAACGAGCAATGAGTGTTTTCATGCGTGTCACATAATAGACTTGTTTATCTTGAGGCGTTTTTTCGGGGTCATTGTCGATGAAAACAGGCCTTGAAGTTTTACTGCCATAAGTTCCTATTTCAAGTGACGAAGACGAAGACGAAGAATGTGACAATGCTAAATTCGAAAAATATGCGAATGATGTTAAAAATTCTGCTCAAAAAGAATTATTTCATGCAATTTAGACGTAATTTGAATTCGAATCAAGGCAACAAAGTAATTTTTGCTTTTTGTCGTAATGCAGATTATTGACTGATTTAATTTCCTATTCATATTCAAGTATATTAATTACTTGTTAACTATAACTGTGTGTGCGCGCGGCAACGACGTACAAATGGTGTTTGTTTGAAAGCCACGACTCGAGACATTTTGATATGGAATTTTGGAGGTGGAAAGAACTTGCTCTTTATTGTTGTTACTAAAGATGGTGCAGCTTTTAAGATAAATTCTTATATAGAGACACTTGTAGTTGTGTTTTTGAATAGTAGAAAGGGGAGACGACGACGAAGAGACAGATAAAAGACAGCTACGCGGAGTGTGTGTGAAAAGACGGGGATACATGGCTAAATTTCTGAAGAATTTTGCTTAGCCAATCATTTATTATTTTTTTTATTATGAGTCATAATGAAAAGAAAGTATATAATAATAAATATGAATTAAAAGATTATAAATTCAATTATTATTTTTAGAATATGATTAAATTTTTATAATCTTATATTTTTTATAGTATTATTATTCTTAATTGAATAAATAAATAATAAATTAAATATGATATGAACTATTGCAAAAAAGATTGATATATTAATTAATAATTACTTCTATTCAAATTTTAACTGATCTTTATAATTTTTTTATATTAAATAAAAAATGATCTAAATTCATTTTTTATATTATTTTAATTATTCTATTATACTTTAATTTAATAATAAATGAAGTATTACTTTACTAAAAAAACTAAAATAAAATTATTTTTTTAAAAAAAGATATTTTAAATATTATTACTATTAATTTATAATATTAAAACTTCAGCCATTTTGAGTTTATATAAACTCAAAATGGCTTAGATTAGACTATAATAGTCTCAGATATGTGTCATGATAACAGAAATGCGACACCGTCATCAGTATTATAATGATAGAAATATGATATCATCATCAGTGTTGTAATATATATTTTATGACATATTTTTGATAATAGAAATATGATATCATCATTAGTGTTATGATATATATTTTATGACACATTTTTGATGACAGAAATATGATACCATCGTCAGTGTTGTGATATATATTTTATGACACATAAATAGGTTATGATACTTTAGCCTAGTCCTTCTATATTTTTTATTATAACCCAAATTCAATAATATTACTTGTATGCTGATTTGGTAATTATAGCCAATTTCCATCATTATGTCATATGGGTAAAAAAAAATATATACCTGATGATGCATTTAGTCATGTGTTATTATGCTATATACATGTTATCAGATCATGTTATTGCGAGTTTTCTTTAAGCACTTCTGATTTTTCTGTCATTTTCTCTAGCTTTTTCTAGTAATAATGTTTCATATTTCAATACTTACCACCATGCCTTGTACATATTGCTAATATAAAAAAAGTTAACTTGCCATACTTTTTACATGGTGTATACATAGAAGAATTTCTATTAATATAACAGTCTTCAATTTCATATTTCTCATTGTATACTTCTTCATCACCAAATAGATCAATCATATTTATGCTAAATTCTTTAATAATATATACCACATAGAATATTTAATAAAAAAATTAATGCAATCAGAACATGCTATATATATGCTAAATACGTAAGCATTCTCACTTCATGAGTCAACTATATTATCAAATATGCTACCAAGGAATACTATCAACTTTGCTATCAAAAATCTATCAAAATATAATTATTCATGTTCACTATCCTAGAATGCAATTAAAATCGATCTGTTCATATCCCAATAAAAAATCTGTCCTGATTTTATCCTAGTAAAAAAATATTAACTGGGATGGATTCGATATAGGAGAAAGATTTAAAATTTTTTTTTATCTTGTTCTTTTATATTTATTATATATTCATCCTAGTTATTCTAGTAAAAAGTAATAATCTAGGATAAATAAAATTTATCTACTCATGATACATTTATATTATACATAATAATATATATGGTTATATACATATAATATATACTATATATACCTATAGATAAAAAAAGAAAAAAAAATAAGAAGATCAAAAATTTACTAAGACAACTAGAACAACTGGAATGGATATTCTAAATCTTTTTTATTTGGCTTGAAATTATTGTCAGATATATTTTTTTTCATCCTAGTTTACGTCCTAGAGAAAAATTTATCCCAGTTAGAACTTCAAAAAATATAGATATCCTGCATATCACACATACATATATTAATTTTCAGTAATACTTAACTATACTAAGATATCGCATATATACTTACTATATATTTTTTATGATCCTTTAGAATCATCTCTTCAGACCTGCAGAGTAATAGTTCTTTAAACCTATAATACTATTTTATGCCATCTTCTCTAGCTTTTTCTGCTGATATCAATCCTGTCTTTGATATTTATTTATATAAGTATCACAATAATTATAATCAGAATAAGTCAACTTATCATAAGATACGCATGATGGAGAATTCTAATGAACTTTATATCCTTCAGGCTAATAACAATCTCAATTGCAAACTTTTCCAGTCCTAAGAATATAGAAGTAACAATAAAATGCTATATTTATATAATTTTGATATAATAGTTATTATCTACTGATAACTATTCTTTAGAATTAATTTTCATTTTGAACTTTTTTTTCCAGAATAATATACTAGCAGTAAAAGATACTTACTATGAATATCCAATATTTTCAAGAAAATATCGATCACGTGTTAGCAGAAGTGAAAGTATCACCTTCTTATTCAGAGAGCCCAGAAAACTTAGAGAATTTTGAGCTGGAGATAAAGATAAAGGAAGAAAATAGCAGATGTTATATCACTGGAGGTTTAAAGCTTTTTCTCAATCACAGATTTCAGAAAATGAAAAAACAGAAAAAGGCTAACTTATCTAATATTTTGGTGAAAGTTATTTAATAGGATTTTCAACTCATGATAATATAGTTGCAGAAAATAATGAGGGTTTATCTGCAATTTTTAATAATACTTTGGCTAAACAAGAAGAGATTCCTTTTATGGCTGTTGATTTTGAGGGATCATTAGAAAAAATAGGTGAAAAAAATCATTATATTTTACATCTTTACAGCTTTCTCATTAATAGTCAAAAAGTAGTAGTTACTCTTACAGGAATCCAGATTTTCTTTGATATACTTGTATCTGAGAATAAAACTGTAAATGAGTTTAGAAAAAAAATAAATGAAATTCTTAGTAATATGATAAATATCTATAAAATAGAATATATTAAGGCCTTCCTCTTGCATGGTTATCATACAGAAAAAAAGTCATATTTATAAATTTTTACACTTGGTAGTAGAGATAGGAAGAAAGCTCTCCAAGCTATCCAAGTTAATAATTTTGAAACTACTTCAGATGATATGTTCTCATTCCACCATAAAATAGCTAGAGAAAATGAAATTGTAATTTCTGGTTGGTTTATGATAAGCAAGTATAGATATAAGAAATATTCCTATTATATATATGATTTTCAGGTTTCTATAAATAATTTTTAACTGGTAGAAGATCTAAAAATAATAAGTGACTATTTTCTGATTTTAGCACTTATGAGAGATCATATACTTATCTTTACATGAGATATAGAGATATAATCATGAGAATTAGGTGAATTTGCTAAAATACATGATGAAAAAAATGTTGTATTTATAATTTGTATGACCTTACATTGGAAAGATGATCCAAGACTGTTAAAACAAATCTGTCTTGTTAATTTTGAAACTGCACCAGATCCATGATGGATAACAATTGTATGTGGAAATCAGACAAATTTACTAAAAGCATTTGCATTATGCTAGAAGGTCTTCCTCCCTGATATTCAATTCGGATTTAGTAATTCCAAATACGATTGGCTATTTATTATAGAAAGAGCTTGCAGACTTAATTTTCTTGAATAGATGTGAAAGCAAATGACAGGAACCTTTAAATCATCTAAAGAAATTCAAAAATAGAACTATTATGGGAAAATAGAGGTAAAATCTAAAAATAGTTTTCAAATTAAAAAAGATACTACTGATAATAATGAGAAAGAAAATGATAGGGTATAGCCAGTTATAATCAAGATTAGTCCAGAGGATAATTATATTTCTACTTTTCTTAAAGTATCAGGATATGTACCAATTGACATATGTTCATATTTTATAAAACTCTTCTCTTGTGCAGAAGTTGATAAAAAAAATTCACTAGTATTTTACTTAAAACTATGTAAACTTAAAAGAAAAGCAGATATGCCATATAACAAAATATGGAAAATCTATTCAAAAGTGAAAAAGAGTGTTTTCCTAAATAAATCACATCCTTCTACTATACAAAATATGTGTGAAGTAGCATATTATTGCATTATAGATGCATTACGTTATCAGGAGCTTATAGTTAAATGAAATGTAATTAATGACTATAGGAAGATTACTTCTATAACTTATGTATTTTTGTTTAATTCACATTATCATGTAAATAGGCTGAAAGTATGAAATCTTCTGGATGCTTATACTTTCAAGCATGATATAGTATTTAGTACAAGAATATGTGAAAATATAAAAAAGAGAAAATTTTCTGATGCATACATTTTTCTACCTAAAAAAGGTATAGAAATGGAAAGACCAGTAATGGATCTGGATTTTACATCTTTATATTTCAGCCTTATTATGACCTATAATCTCTCTCCAGAAAAAATTATATTAAGTCCAGATGAGGCTAATATTATGCAGAATAATAGAAATAACTTGCATAAGATTGAGTTCCCATTTAATAACCATATTATCCATGCTTAGTGTGTAAAACATGATAATTAATTTGAGAAGAAGAGTTTATATCCTATTATATTAGAGGATTTATTCAACAAAAGAGTAAATCTTAAAGCACAACTTGTCTCATTAGAAAAGAAAAGGAACGCCTTAGAAAAATGATAAATTCAGTTAAAGAGAAAGGTAAAAAAATTCTAGAAAGATTAAATTTAAAACACTCATCTATATATTTCAATTATAATTATTTAGATTCAAAATAAAAAGTTTTAAAGATATATATGAATACTTTTTATGGGAAAGCAGGAAACTCAAAATCTCCAATCTTTCTTCATGAATTAGCTGGAAGAACTATTTCAACAGGAAAATATAATCTTAATCTTGTCACTGAATTTGTAACAAAAAAAGGGTTTGGAATAAAATACAGGAATACTAATTCTTTGTATCTCTCCTGCCCAGTTAAGTATTATAAAAAATGTAATGAAGCCTTCTCCAAGAAAGAACTTTCTAAAGAAGCATACTGGACTGAAATGGTCAAAATTATTATAGATATGATGAAAAAGTTACGTGATCAAGTTAATGAATATCTCAAAATAAAAAATAATACATCTTATCTAAAAATGACATATGAGAAGATATTATTTTCCATTTGCTTTACTGATAAGAAAAAATACTTTGGTGTACCACATAAAAAAAATATTGATTTTAGATCAGATAATCTCTTTATGCGAGAGATTGATACTGTAAAGCAAGGGAATTCAAAACTCTTCAAATTTATTGGAAAAAAGATTATGCAGGAGGTTATGAATATTGACAATATATGTATGATTTATGAAATTATTGAAAATACTCTCAGAGAAGCATGAAATAAGGAATGAAATTTTAATGAATTTATTATAATAGGAATATGAAAGCCAAAAAAAGAAAATCTTTGCAATATTCACTTTATAGGATGTATAAGAGAGAGAAGTGAAAGGATTCCTAATCCTGGTAAATAGTTTAGTTATATAGTTATGAAGGGTCACCATCTTTGTGATAAGAAAGGCCAGTTAATAACGCATAGAGTTGGTGATTATATAAAGTATACAGATATAGCAAAAGAGCAAAAAATAGAAATAGATATCAATTATTATTTAGGTAGTATGCTTGCAATGTGTACATATTTTATCAATAAAGATGACAGGTATCAACCGCCTCCTTCACATAAGATTATGCAACTCAAAGATTCAGATGAGAAAGAAAAGCAGATTGATACATATTCCCAGAAGAAAGCCAAAAAATGGCTAGAAAAATATATTAAAAGTCTATAATAAGTATCTTACTAATACTCCCAATATCAGTAATACCTATATAATAATAAATTAATATTTTTTCATACATAAAAAATATCCAAGTTTAAATAGATAGTTCCTAATACCTAGTTCATGTATCCCATAATTGATTATTTTTTTTACTTATACTCAATCCACATCTCAATACTACAAATCACATAACTACAATAATTAATAGAATAAAAAGAATATATGCTAATAGCAGTGACATTAAAGTGCTTACTACAGCAAGAAGAGGTAAAGTCTCAAGACTAGATCTTATTTGAATATTTGATTTAATCAAAGAGAACATATGCAGTTTAGCACTAATTTTACTAATGCTAGTTTCATTGCTTATCTTGAGGTTGATCTCAGTATTATTTTTTGGTAGTTTGATATTCTCACCATCAATTTTTTCTATTAGATCCATAGAACTTTATTTCTTGCACAACGTATTTTTTCTGTGTACAAAATATTTACTGAGATTTTTATTGCTAGAGATAAATACAGAGTGGCTAGAATCGTTAACAGTAGAAATATTATTGCTTTGCAATGGGGTTATGTCCCTACTAGAATTTGATATAGAACTTTATTTCTCACTCTGCATATTTTTTATTGTGGAAATAAGCTCCTTTAGAGTGACTTTTTGAGTCATGAAGCTCTGCCCCTTATCATCTTCACTGATTATAGATCCTGATATATCCTCAGATTTCAGATGTTCTAATTCACTAATTTTTAAAGCTAATTCAACTATCTTAGACTTGAGAGAGTCAATTTCAGATTCTTTTTTTGATGAGTCTTTTTGAGATAAATCTAGCTTATCTTTCAATAATTTCATCCCATTTTGAAGTGATTTAATCTCTTCTAATTTTATAATATATTTAGCCTTGGATTCTGCAAGAAAAATATCTTTGCGAGTATTTTCAATCTGTAAATATCTAGTCTCATTAATGAATTCAAGATCATGAGTACGTAATTTCTGAATCATAGTATTGAACCCACCCAGTTTCTGACTCCATTTTTTTCTCTCCTGTTCCTAACTTCTTCATTCATGATCAAAATTTTACTCTTGTTTTATATATCTATCTTGTAATTTTTTATTATGAAAATTTAATCCAGATATAACTTTTATAATATGGGATTCTTTATCTTGCGCATTGACCATATATTTTAGCTAAATTATGTGTAATAAAAATAAGATAAATTATAAAAATTCCAATTATTAGAAAATATCTAAAAGATTTTAGTTAAATAAAAGATACCTTCCACCTAAAGTAATTTATGAGATAATAAATAGTAGAGGTATACAAAATACAATATTGATTTTAACTAGAAAGTATCACATATCACATACACGTATTTATATTATATAGAAATTTGCAGATATGGTAAATAATTAATATAAATGTTTACACATATTAAAAATTTTTTAAATATTCTGAAGCATACACAAATATTTCAAAATATTTCAAAATGTATCAATATATATCAAGTTATAGCAAAATGTTTTGAAATTTTTCTTTATTTTTTAATAGTTCATAAATAATAAAAATATTCTGATATGGGTCATATTCATAAAGAATACTATAGTACAAATGTAAGATATTTATCAGATGAGGCAATCAAAGATATTAAAATATCATTCAGTAGAGTATCTGATGTTATAAATATAATAGCAAAAAAATACTGTATATCTGTTTCTTGAGCCAAAGAATATATTGAGAATCAGGAATAAAAATAGCAAATGATAGATTCTTATCTATCTCAGGTATAAAGTACAATTTCTTCTGAAATAATATTTATATCTCTAGACCCAAAGAGTCATTACTTTGCAATAAATAATCAATTAGAAGATAACTATATATCTTTATTGCAGGACAAGTCATTAGATAATTCTTCGAATCATAGCTCTTTGAGCTTACATACTTTAATTAAAACTTTAAATAGACAGATAAAAAAGAGATGATCAAAACCTAAATCTATTCGAGTTTCTGATTTATCCACTATTAATAATACCCAAATTGAGTAAGTATTAAATAAGGAAGAGAAACAAATAGAAGAGTTAGATCATAAATTAAATAGTTACTTTATCTTCCTCTAGCAATTCTTAATCAGTTTTCTCTTTATTTATAGTTTTGTATTTTGATAATAAAAGTCTGTTATAAATATTAAGCTTGATAATGATTTTGATAGCCCTCTCATAATTTACGCATTTGTTTTTAAAGTCAAATTATCAGAATCTAGACTAAAACCCGCAGAAGCATACCATTCTTCTAATGGATCATTATCACTCTCATTACTATTTGTCTCTTGAAAAATTTGATTAGATACCAAAGGCTTATTGCAAAGTAATAGAACTCTGTCCCTATTATTTTAAGATATAGTAGCGTAATTTACTTCAAGTTTATTCTTGACTTTGTGCATAGTGACCAGAATAATAAAATCTTTATTGTAATGAATTTTCATTTTATCATTACCTCAATCTACAGTACATTTATATTTTTTAAGAAGTGGATTTGGAAATATTAATGTCGATTTAGAAACTTGTATAATTACAAAATCTTTACATATAGTAAAACCTGAAGAAAATTTTATTAGTAAACTATAAGTGATGCCAATAGATTCTGTTGGTACAGTAGTAACACTACTGAGATCATATTTTTCTAATTTATTTATTTTTCTGCTTACATATTTAACAATATCTTCTGATATAATTGCAGATTCAGTTCTACTATCAAGTACCAATGCTAGAATTTTTAAATATTTGATTTTAACTGGTATAGTTGCAATACTAATTACCAGTTCTTTCTGATAGATGAAATCAATCTCCATAGGATCATTCAGCGTCTTCTCTTCATCATCTGATTCAGATATTTCTGGAGCTAGCTCTTGATAATTTATAAAATTAGGTTTTGCAGGCCCTTCAGGAGTAACTCTTCGAGTTATAGATAAATTCATATTATGTATTTTGGCATTAGCTCTGCTATTAATATTGTTTTTAATCATTTTTATAACCTCTGGATCATTAAATATAGCTAAAATAATTTTTCTAATTTGTGAATTGATAATCATACCTGAATTTTTTTGTATTTTTTATGAAGAACATTTCTTTGAACCAGACTTTTTAGATAATGATTTATCTGATTTACCCTTCTGCTTTACTTGTTTTTTTTTATTTAGAGAAGTGTACATTAAAACTATGATCAGATTCAACTTCAGATAAGGAATCTCCAGAATTAGAGTTATTATCTAAAGAATCATTATTAGAAAAGTTTGTATCTGAATCTGAATCTACAGTAATCTTATTAATACTACCTCTTTTTTTGAATCTACTCTTTGATCTTTTTTTACAAGTACACTTGCAAGAATTATATCTAGTTTTATTATAATTTAAATAATAGTATTTAGATAATTTAATAATAGTATTAACATCTGCTTCAATACCTTTTGCTATAGCCTTATTTATTGATAATTCTGCCATACTCTTAGTAATTTTATCCATATCATTATTAGAAGTATTTTTTTTCTTATTGGGTAAGAAAGACGTAATTCTATCTATTACTTCTTTACTAATAGTATCTATTAATGATTATAAAGTAGATGGACCTGCTAAAGCACTAAGATAATCTGTTGCTTCATCTATTCAAATCCATTCTTGATCATTCAAGCATAGATCTGGATCCTTATATTTTTTACCTGGTTCTATTTGACTAGATCATAATAATTATCCTTCTTGTCTTTGAGAAGTTAGTTGTGTAGACTGAGAAAGAGTGGTTGGTATTAAAGCTAATTGTGATTTTATCATATCTATTTTAGCTTGAATTATATCACTACTATCAAAATATGATTTATTTTGTATATTAATAGCTGGAATTTGAGGAATTTGATTAGGAATTGAGTCTCTAGAGCCAAGTGATGGTTAATATTTAAGCCATAATTCTTTAAGTATAGTAAAGAAAGCTGTGATATCACCAGGATTTGTTCCTTCTATTTGAATAAAAAGCTTATTGAATAAATGAGCCATGAGAAATCCCAAAGCATTAGCATCATCATCAGGCACACCTAATATATATTGATGAATTCTAGTTTCATATATTTCTGAATTATCATCAGTCTTAAATGTTTCTTGAGATAATCTTTGAATAGCAGACTGGCGAGTACCAATTATTCTTTGTAGATAGATATTTCCAAGTCATACTCTAAAGCAAGCTGAAGTATTAATATTATTATTCATATGTTGAGTCAGAACTGGAAGATATTTTTCTGCTATTTTCGATTTATAAATATCTGCTTTATGAGTATCTGTAAAAGTATTAGCATTTGCTTGATTAGCATCAGCTATCATTGTATCAGTATAGCTGATAGCTGTTTCAATCCTATTATAATAATCATCTGGTAATTCCTGTCCAATATATGATGGAATATGAGCAAGACTTGTTTGAATAATTTGATAAATATATTATCTATTAGCAGCTGTCATGTTTGGATTTATAGGTGGATTATTCTGTAGTAATAAAATTTGGGCTTGTAAATTTAAAATTAATTGCTGTGAATTACGCTCTCTATTTTTCCACTTGATATGACTTGCCTTCTGATTTTTGAATTTATTATAATATCTATCAAAGAGCTGATCTCGATTATATTCTAATAATCCTTTATCAGCCTGATATTATTGTAACTCCTACTTTAATTGATGAATAAATACCTTATAAATAATTTTGAGAGGACACCTGAGTTTAGATTGTTTTTCTAATACCAAGGTAACATTATACCACAAATACCCTCATAAATTATATCCTTGTTGGCTGTTATCAAGATCTTGAGCAAGTTGATTAACATGATTCTGCAAGGTATCTTGTTCTGGTATAAGTTGATTGATATAGTTTTGCAAGATATCTCACTCTGATATAAGTTGATTAACATAATTTTGTAAGGTATCTCATTTCTGAATAAGCTGATTAACTTGATTCTGGAGATTAGTATTTTGCTTTCTAAAATAATTGACATTTTGTTGCAATTACAATACTTGATTATTCCAATCATCTCATTGGGCTATAATATCATTTATATTCTAATACGTAGTTTGGTAATTAAGGTGGACAGTATTCAAAGAGCCTCTAATGCTATTTATAATATTGATAGGATTATTTAACAGAATACTAGCACCTTGGATGTGATTTTCAATTCAAGTTAAGCCTTGATCAATTTGTATAAAAAGGTTAAGATTCACCATATCTGTATCTTCTTCTGAATTATATAAACTTAGAGAGCTTCTTCTCAAAGAAATAACTTTGAATCTATGTCTTAAATTTTGAATCCGCTCTTTCAATTCTTGTAATTACTTCTCTATACTATCAATATAAGATATCTTGTCTTGGAGCTCCTTTTTAGCTTGATATAAGCTTTTTTTAAGAGATGATATTTCCAATCTCAACTTCGCTTTTTCTTCCTCCAAAGCATTTTCAAGCTATTCCAATTCTTTATTGAGAGATTGAATTTCATTCTTATACTGGGTATATTTACATTCTAGATCCTTTATATATTTCTCATTTGACTTGTTAATTGAAATTTCATTAAATAACTCATTTCTTAAAACTTGATTTATCTACTCCAATTTCAATTTTCAATCAGAGCTTGGTCTATGAGATATTTAATTAGGATATGGTTGATAAAATGCCATAATTATTATAAAATAATGAGACTTTGTCTCTATTTTTTATGACATATTATATTAACTTATCTTTAACTTTGCTAAACATAATTTTTACTATAATAAGTAATATCGAAAATGAGTAAATTGAGTAAACCTATTATTAGAATTAATCCAGATGATGAATTAAACTTAATCTATAAATTATTTTTTTTACCAATCTACTGGTTATCATTCTAACTCTCGAAAGCTATATAATGCTATCAAAGATAAAAAATATAATTTCCTATATAAAAAAGTTCATGAATGGTTATATAATCAGAATAAATAGTAAAAGTACACTCCATCATTAAAAGATACTCCACGAGTTAGTTATAGTAAAATTCAAAAATCAAATTATATATATTAGTATAATCTCTTATTTCTTATGCATGATTATTATAAAGGTAAAAAATGGAAAGCAGTATTATAAATTATAGATGTGAGTAGCAGGTTCAAGACAAGTGTTCCTCTAACATCAAAGAATAGTTCTGAAGTTGCTAAAGCATTTAAGAAAATTTATGATGATCTTAATAACCCTTTTACATATCTGACACTTCTATAATATGATGATGATAAAGAATTCATAGGCGAAACTGCTTGATTAATAGAAGCATATAATGTTACAATTCGAGTAATTGATGCTTATAGTCATTATGGATTAGCTCTTGTAGAATGATTCAATAAGATATTAGCAGAGATACTTTATAAAATTCAGTATGCTATTGAATCAATATCTAAAAATCCTAAATTAATAAGAGAGTGGGTCAAGTATTTGCCAGAAATAATAGATTATCTTAATAATTATCCAATGCATCTCATTAGAGCTCCAGGTTCTACAAAGTGGAGTTTAGTACCAATAAAAGTCATCAAATTAAAAAAGGTTAAATCTTGATCATCCACAAAATATAAGCATCTTGTTGGAAAAGATGAGAAAAATAAATTAAAAAAGGGGAGTAGTGTTTATTACCTACTTGCTAATGCAGAGTGAAAAGGAGGTATGGAAAATCAGAAGTGTGCGATAGATCCTACATTCAGTCTAAGTATTCATAAAATTTGTAAAATTGTGATAATAAAGAATGAACCAGTTTTATATTATCTCAAAAGCAATGATGATGAATATTCTTCAAAGTGGAAATTTATATGAGAGGAGCTCATGCACATGGATCTAGAAAAACTTCAGTATTCACTTCAGAGTATATTGGAAGAAAAAACTCATTTTAGATCTATTAATTTTATTTGTATTATTAATAAAATGGCTAAAGCTGAAGAGTATGCAAAGAAGTATAATAGAAAATGTCTTGGTAAAACTGGCCAAATAAATGATTTTGATGTATATCTCTGGTCTTGTAAAAACAGAAAATATCAATAGGAATATTCATATCCATTAATAACTATGAAATTTGAATAGTATTTAATTTGTTTCTATCATAGTGGTGAGCAAAGATATAGATATATTTTTGAGGATCTGTTGGATAAGAAATTTCCATCTTGTAAATTATCATTTTTGAATGGGATGTAATTAGATGGGTATAATAAAGAGCTAAAATTAGCATACAAATTCCAGGAAGTTCAATACTACCATTGTAATAGTTTATATCACAAAAATCAAGATGATCTAGATAATCAAAGAAAATATGACCAAAAAAAGTAGAAAATATGTAAAGAATAAGATATAGATCTTATTAAAATACCGTATGATGCAGATTTATTTTCATACATAAAATACAAATTGTAAGAGAAAGGTTATCTACAAAATATAGATATAAATAGCATATCAAAATCAAATTATTCATCGGAATAAAAAAATATAATATATATTTATAACAAAAATATGTTATATTATGTATTTGTCATGGATGAGGTAAAACCTTTGAAAAAATACTAGGGAGATAAAGATACATTAGCATGATCTTTTCGTATCATGATGACAGGGGCTAGCAATTCAGATAAGACCAATATGAATTTAAACTTGCTAATAATGCCCAAATTTTATTACATATTTAAGAAGAAAAAACATTCTAAGATAGAGGAATGCAATGTTAAATGTGATGATGTATTTCTTTTCAGACATCATTTAAATGAGCCAAAATATAAAATAGTTCAAGATTTTTATAAATATCTTGCCCAAGACAAATCAAAGTCCTATTATGAAGATGTCACATTTTCTACACTATCTTCTGATAAAATTCCAGATCCCAAAAAGTTTAATACTAAAAGAAGTACATTAGCAATATTTAAAGATCTTTACTCTGACCCTCTAGCTATACAGAAAAAAATTATTTCATTTTTCACTTGAGGTCATCATGAGAATATTTTCTTAATTTATGTTACTCAGAAATTCCATAAAATTCCAATAGATATTTGTGAAAATGCTACTCACATTGTTCTCTTTAATGGTGGGGGTTCTATTCAAAAACTTGCAGATATTATAAGTCCTTACACTGATATAGATCTGTGAAAAGCTTCAAAAATTATTGACAGTTATTTGAGACAAAAAGAGTTTATAGTTATAGATCTGAATAAACCCAGATCTGAGTCTTTCTCACTTTGATGGAACACTCTTCTTGATCTAGAAAAGGAGATTGAGAGATTAAAAGATAATAAATATTCTGCCTAATTAGGATGATATTCAGAAGATATAATACTTTAAAATTAGATAAAATAAGACATAACAATTGAATAATTATTTTTTTGGTTATTTATTAATATAACAATATAAGTATATCCTACTCACCACTTCTATTAAGAAGCTGTCCATATCCAGCTGTGATTGAAATTGGGGTGGATGATTTTAACATCTTATTTGTTACTATTCTCTAATAAAATAGCTATCAGTATCCAGCCTGATTAAGGTTGAAATAGATATTGAAAAAATAAATAAAGTCTATTTGTATCAAGGGGATTTTTTGTGTCAGATAAAATAACTGTATATAAAAACTAAAGTAAAAAATATTACCAGTCTCAGGAATAATGAAATAAAGTCTAAAGTACTATGCTTCTATTTCTAAAAGTCACTTTTAGAATCTAACTTGCAATTGACTCTTTTTAGAATCTATCCAATTATCTGGAATATAATATTCTTTATATTATCTATTAATAATATAACTGCATATCATGGGATTGTTTTTATATAATTCAATCTATTTAATATGCTATTAATTAAATTGTTCTTGAGTCTGAGGATTTTTTACTTGATGTCAAGTTAAATCTAGAAAATTTTTATCATCAGAAGTACCATCATTTCTCATTGTATTCCAAGCTTGAATTGCTAATGACTCAGATCTATTCTTATAATTTCAATAAGTTATTTGTATAATTCTTGCTTTTCCAAAATCAGTCTTTGATTTATTACATTCGTGATCCTAATGTTTCTGCATCAGATCTTTAGGTTTGAAATAATTAATATATCTCTGTCTAGTAAAATGAAATAATTTTTTAGGATTCACATTATTGATTTTTATGAGTTTCTAGCAACCAAAACAAATAGTCATATGACTTTTATGAATCTTTGGTCTGTAATAATCGAAATTGACAAATTTATCTTTACTAAATAACATAAATAAATAATATCGATGATATACACTAAATTTTCCAGTGGTTAACAATTCTTGTAATGGAATTCTTACTCGTATTATCCATTGAACTAGTATTTTATTTTGTTTTATAATAGACAATATATCAAATAATCTCTCATTATTGAAGAGTTCATCATATTATTTATCATCAAAAGCAAAATAATTTCCAATATATTTTCTGACATATTTCATATCATATTCAGGATGAGTGTTAAAAGGTTTGGGTAATGTTCTATCTTTCTTATTGAGAATAGTTATAACATCAAAACCAGACATATTTATCGCTTGTAGAGAATATTATATTTAGTGATTTTAGCGTTTTTGACTTATTAGATTTGTTTCTTTATAGTATAAGAATATATGATTTATTTTTAGTACAGATCTTGAAGAGCCTCTATAGGGCCTGGATTATTAGATAAGTTGTGTATAATCATCATATTTTGCGAGTGATACATATAATGAGCATATGAAATAGTAATCTGCTGATCAGTAATACATATATTTAATCAACATATCACATAGTATAAAACTATTCTCTCGGGATGATTACTCAGAAAAATTTCTGCCAAAAAATAGGTAATGTAATACATGCATTATACAACTAAATATATTTCTAATTATTTTAGCGCCAATCCGGAATTGCTAATCACAAGCTAGCTCAATTTCAATTTCCCAATTCATTAACTGATAGTTAGTTCATTAACTGTAATATTTTGCCTAACATGAATATTGTTTTGCATTCAAGTTCATATGAAGTATCGAATTAATTACTTAGAACAAAATCTAAAGAACCAATGTCATGATCACATAGAATAAATCAGATATAATTCGTGTTAAGAAATGGGATACGCAAGAAACTAAGCTAATTTATCTCTGTTTTGTGAAATTAAGATATATTGATCATCTTTACCACATGATATACTTTTACAAGTTACCAATATAAAAATATGCGTTATCTAGAGATAAATTCGCAGGCTCGTCCTTAATAAAACATCAAAACAATTATCATCGTGCGATATAATAATCAAACAATCAAATAATTAATTGAATAATCAATTTATTTATTATAACATGCTACTTAATTCATCTGATATTTTTTTGTTCATTATTTTTATCACTGCAATCGCGATCTATGAATTATTTAATCAGGTATCTTGAATATGGAGATACTTTATACAATTACCACCGGAAACACAATAATATAAATATTTCTTGTCATAGTATTCATATATCTATGCAAAAATATAATAACGCCGAGTGATCCATCTATAAAAAAACTCGAAAATGCAATTTTGGTACTTAATAATAAAATGAATAGAATGCGAACTGAAACAGAATGGAGAAGTGAGATTTGGTCTCAAGATAATGACATTGTTATATTGGATAAAGTTCGTGTACTCTGCATTAATGTGTTTTAGCACTAATATACTATCTTTGTTGATTAAAGGACAAGAATCTGTAAGAAGTCACAAATCCAAATATTCCAATGAAACTGAGACTCTCTGGATTGAATTTATCATCCTATTTAACGAGAGAAGAAAGAGGGAAGGACACTCTCCTATAAAAATGTATAATGTCTTATCTGAAGAGATAGAGCTCATTTAGCCATACTTGCTAGCTTTTATCGGCATTAGAAATCTCCTCAAAGAATTAATATGCAGTCTGCAGATCAGTAGGATCATCTGAGTGATCTAGTACCCTAGCCATGGCAAAAAAAAGTGTCAGTCACATGATTTTCCAACCAATATCTAGCACTCGGTTATATCATGTTATTACGACTGATGCCAGAGTAATGACATACTTTGCAGATCTTTAATTAGTCAAGTCAAGAAAATAATAGCTTTATTATTAGCTTTATTACAATACTATAATAATAAACATTATATAATTAATTATGACAATATATTTTAGTATATTTAGTTTTTGCCTGCCTTTGCAATCATTTTTATCTATATATACGTGATCTCAAGTAAAGATGCACAAATAATTTCTATAGAATAAGCTGTCCATTGATCTTTATCACAAAAAAAAGATTTCAAGTTAACATCATTATTATAAAAATCCAAATAAAATAAAAAATCCATTTACCTCTATTTAAGTTTAAATGAATACATGATTCTGAGTGAAAATTCAAGAATGATTCCAATACTATTATCATTATTCCTGTAATCCAAATTTCATGAAGGGAATTCATCCGACTGCCAAATATTTCATGATATCACATAATTTCTGGCTCCCTATTTTTTAGCATCTTCCAGCATCATGTTTGTAACTGTATCTGTACCTTTTTTTTGTAGCATTCTTCAATACACGAGATTGCGTTGCACCCCTTATTTTTTTTACATTTTCTAGCACACGTTATAGATACTATTGATCATAATAGTTTCCTTCCTTATTTTTCTCCTTTAGTGAAAGCTAATTCGAGTTTACTGATTCATTCCATGAGTTTGGTGATTTCCACTTGGGCAGTTTGGAGTTTGATTTGCAAGTCAGTATTGCATTCTTGGATTAGCTTGTAATTTTCTTGTTTGGTAGCTAATTCAGAGTTTTGATAGTGAGACATTTTCCAGCACATATTGTCGATACTATTGATCATAATGATTTTCCCTCTTATTTTTCTCCTTTGGTAGAAGCTGATTTGAGTTTGCTAATTCATTCCATGAGTTTGGTGATTTCTGCTTAGACAGTTTAGAGTTTAATTTGCAAGTCGGTATTGCGAATCAGTATTGTATTCTTGGATTAGCTTGTAATTTTCTTGTTTGGTAACTAATTCAGAGCTTTGACAGTGAGATATTTTCTAGCACACGTTATTGATACTATTGATCATGACGGTTTCCTCTCCTTCTCTCTTATTTTTCTCCTTCAGCAGAAGCTGATTCAAGTTTGCTAATTCATTCCATGAGTTTGATGATTTCTGCTTGGGCAGTTTGGAATTTGGTTTGCAGGTCAGTATTGCATTCTTGGATTAACTTGTAATTTTCTTGTTTGGTAACTAATTCAGAGCTTTGACAGTGAGATATTTTTCAGCACACGTTGTCAATATTATTGATCATGATGATTTTCCCTCCTCCCCTCTTATTTTTCCCCTTCGATGGAAACTAATTCGAGTTTACTGATTCATTCTGTGAGTTGGTGATTTCCACTTGAGTAGTTTGGAGTTTGGTTTGCAGGTCGGTATTGCGTTCTTGGATTAACTTGTAATTTTCTTGTTTGGTGACTAATTCAGCAGCTTTGGCAATGAGATATTTTCCAGCACATGTTATCAATACTATTGATCATGATGGTTTCCCCTTCCTCCCTCTTATTTTTCCCTTTCGGCGAAAGCTAATTCGAGTTTGCTGATTCATTTCATAAGTTGGTGATTTCCACTTGGGCAGTTTGGAGTTTGGTTTGCAGATCAGTATTGCGTTCTTGGATTAGCTTGTAATTTTCTTGTTTGGTGACTAATTTAGCAGCTTTGGCAGTAAGATATTTTTCAGTACACGCTATCAATAATATATATATCGCAATGATTTCCTAGCATTTTTCAGCACAATTGTTCATGTTCTTTAGTATAATAGACCACATCACTCTTTCCTTTACTGCTGCTCAACCTATTAATGTAATAAAGAAATTATATAGAATTAGAATTAGTATCACTTTTAATATAGTAGTTAACAAAAAAATGTATAAAATAAATGGTTATTAAATAAAAAAGAAATAAAATTGCATACAAAACCTTTTTTCCAAGAGAAATACTTGTAAAATTGCTCTATAAAAATTATAATTTTAAACTTATTGGTTAGGTTCTTTCTACCAGAAAAGATGATGAATTCATTAGGTTCTTTAATTCAAAAAAGATAAAACGTATCATTGATTGAATGATTTGATTAATCCAAGTTTAAGGCTTTTAGCTAGAAAAAGAACAGGAATAAAAATAGATTAGTTAATAATCAATATACAAAATCTTCTTTACTCACCTCATAATTATCTTTGAAAATGCCCATATTGAATGATATCCATAAATGATAAAATTAGTTTAATCATTCTCTCTCACCCACTATCACAATTCATAATTTTTCCCAAATCCACAAAACTCTAACCCACCTATGACAGTACCAAATCTATTGGTCTTTATCGCAAGAAAATGAAAAATAAAACTGTGTACATTATCTTTTCTCAAAGAGAAATACTTGTAAAAATCGTGCTATAGAATTGTAATTCTAATGTATTGATTAGGCTCTTTCCATCAGAAAAGATGATGATTTGGATTAGGTTCTTTAGGTGAAATGCATCATTGATTGAATGATTTGATTGATCCAAATTTAAGGCTTTTAGCTAGAAAAAGCACAGAAATAAAAATAGATTAGTTAATAAATTAATACACGAAATTTCCTTTACCCCATCTCATAATTACCTTTGGAAACATCTATATTGAACAATATCCATAGATGATAAAATTACTTTAATCACTCTTTCCCACTCATCATCACAGTTCACAATTTTTTCCAAATCCACAAAATTCTAATCTACCTGTGACAGTACCAAATCCATTGATCTTTATCATATAAAAAGCTTCAAATTAACTTTGTAATTGTAAATATCCAAATAAAATAAAAAATTCACTTATCGTTCAAACTAAAGCATGATCCCAAGTAAAAGTGTAAGCAAAAAAAAGCTTCAGGTTAATATCAAAAAATAAAAATCAAATTTAATAATCATCTACTAATTAAATCAAAAGATTATGATAATTAGTAGTCTCTTGTAAACTTATCTTTATTAATTCAGTAATATGATACACTTTTATGGCAGATCTTCACCAAAAAACTGCTGGTGAAAGGATTACATATATGTAAGAGACAATTCACAATAGATAATTCGGAATGCAAATCGCTATAATATAAATATGTAAATGCATCAAAATTGAACATTTTTGCTAATATTATTAAAATCATATAATTTAATACAGCTACGTTACCAAGAAACAAAATGAGTGGAAGCAATTTTAAAGTTAATGTCCAAGCAATTATGATAACTGTATTAAAAAAAAAGATTAAAAAAAGTATATATATATCCTATCTTCTTTAATAGTTCCTATTCAAATCTCTGAATTCAAAGTATACTCCAGCTGCTATCATGCAAAAATGATGATAGACTTCTGTCATAATAATCCAACACGTGAGTATGCAACCTGTAACCATTACTATGAAAGATGCAAGAATAAAAGAGGAATCAATACGAATCTAATATCAAAAAAAAAAGCTAAACTGGAGATTGATCTAAATGCAGTTGTTCAAAGTACAAGTACTGTCAGTGGTGCTAATGTCTCCTAAATTAACACCATCTTAAAAGAACTGTTTTTAGAGCAAGATAATCCTATTAAAGAGTAAACAACAAATCCAGATGGTATTCAAAATGACTGATATGATAATGATATTGGTGGACTTCTTTATAGCCTAGATGAGGTAGCAGAGTATGTTAGTATAAAATTTCAAAATTCAGAAAGTAATAATGAATCCATAAGATTGATCTTTGAAGTAGAGCTGAATCCATGACTTACTGAAAGCATTTCTTGTGACCTCCAGTCAGAAGTATTTGATTTAGAAATAGCTAAGAGCAACTTTCTTCAACTCGCAAAAATAGTTCTTTTTGCAATTGAGGCCAGATCTCAGTATTACTGGGAAGTACGTAATATACACCTAAATTGCAAAGAGAAAAGATTCACTGGTTATGTAACAGCATATCTTGATTGTACGTAACATGAGAATCATCAATGGTGAAGATCCAAAAATTAACTAGTAAAGCGTATAAGTAAAGTCAGAACTCCAATAAATAGATACGCTTGTGAGGGAAATGTTATACTTACTATCGACTCTCAATAGCATCGTGTTCTAGTTTAAGTTCAACATCTAGAAGCTCATCTGTATTCTCAGCATCAAAAAATTCAGTTTCCTACAAAGGTAAAAGAATGGATTAAAGAAAATATTAAATACAATATTTGAAATTACGAGTTTTATAGATATCTTTGTAATGAGAAGCTTATCGATTCTGAAGTATATATGAGAGAGTAGATATACTATTGGACATCTATTTTCAGTAAGAAGATGTATATAATAGATGTTGAAAATCAGCTTGTATCGGCAAAGTCTTATATTGAATAACCCGAATTTGTGGCAAAAGATTTTAAAATTATTTACTACGTTGAAAATGATTTTGTGAAGACTCTCGGATTTGTGATACTATTGCTCAATCATATTGATATTGAAAACATAAATGAGATTATTGTAGATTCTATATTTAAAACTAATCAAGAGCGCTTTGAGCTCTTTGTTGTAAATGCCAATTATGGTGGGTATGATATGTCTTTAGCATACTTATATCTTTTAATATTTGATAGTACTGAACAAGTACGTCACAATCCTGAGAATCAAATCAACACAAGAGTACAAGTTCTCTGTAGATTTTTTACTAGTCTTCAAAAAATGGGTCTATTACCAGTATTTTGTCTAGTTGACAAAGATGCTGGAGAGATCTCAGTCATGAGTGAGGTATGGTCAGATATCACTAATCTTCAGCTATATTATTGGCATCTCAAGCATGCTATTAGCAGATGGTTAAAGGACAAGAAATCAAAAGCAAATGCATACACTGTAACAAAAGCTTCAGAGATTCACAAACAGTTTGATTTTATTGACCCTTCCTGGATACCAAATCGAAATATTGGAAATTTATGTCCAGAAGATTCTATCAAAGAACTCTTGAACATAGTAAAAAGACACGTAAATATGCATCTACTCATGTCAATAGCCAAGAATATTTTCTGGAGCTCTGCTAAGATCTATCAAAACTATGTGAAAGAAATTTACCAATTTTGTTATAGCCGTAACCTTGCTGAATTGTGAGGATATCTGTGGATAAACTGGTATAATAAAAAAGACTGAAAGCTTTTTTCTCAGTCAGCATATCCGATTACCATACCATTAGTGCGAACCATCATGATTACAGAAAGTCATTGGTGAATTCTTAAATATAACTATAAATATAATTATAATTGACCATATCTGAACCGTCTTACTCAGATTCTTGTAGAACAATTGATATCTAATTTTGATCTCAAAATGAATCAATTTAAAGGAAATCGGATATTTCCATCATGGTGAGATGGTTTTAAAATCAATTAGAGAAAAGTAGCAACCATAAAAATCCAGCCTGACATGGATGAAACCTATCATGTTGACATAAATAACTGGATATGTTCTTGCCCAGCATATCTTCATAGCCGTTACCTTATCTGCAAGTATCTTGTTGCAAAGAAAGGTGATATCCATTTCTGACTTACCTTCTCAGAAATAACGCATCAACATGATTATTCTTTACTTACTTTTGGAAAAGATAAAGTATTAGTAATCAATTCAGTAAATAATCCCTGGTCTTAATATAGGACGAATAATCTTGATAAAGGAAGTGATAACTTACAAGGTGCATCAACAACTGATCTTGTTGAAAAAGGGAGCTCGAGTATTGTTAACTTATCAATAACTGTAAGATATAATATAATTAATGAAAGATGAGAAAAGATTGTTTCTTATAAAAAAACTATGAAAATTGCATTTATCTTATACAAACAAGAAATAGATAATGACCACTTTGTAGATACCTTTGACAGCTTGTTGAAGCCAGTAGTAAAAGTGGTTAATGAGTACCAGGAAATATTACAAGCCCATAGTCAACAAGGAACTGAAAAATTGAAAGGAAAAAAACTCACATTTTGGTTACGTTAATTCTAGAAAAAAAAGAAAATTAAAGTCATTTAGCATGTTATAGTATTGTAGTAAAGCTAATAATAAAGCTATTATTTTCTTGACTTGGCTAATTAAAGATCTGCAAAGTGTGTCATTACTCCGGCATCAGTTGTAATAACGTGATACAGCCGAGTGCTGGATATTGGTCGGAAAATCATGTGACCGACACTTTTTTTTGCCGTGGCTAGGGTACTATGAGTGATCTGACAAAAAATTGTAAACGCGTAACGTTTTTTGGTTTTTTTTCGCCACGTAAGTTTAATATAAAATTTCGTTATAAGTTATATCGATAGTTTTGTTAAGCACGAAGGAAGTGCCCGCGATAGAGTTGAGGTCTATCGGAAGCCATTTATGGCGAGTCATCAAGCGATGGCCGACGGTCTTCGTTGCGTCAGAATTATTATGGGGTTTGTTAGCATGAGAGGTGCCCGCGGTAGAGTTTAGGTCTACCGGAAGCCAATTATGGCGAGTCACAATCAAGCGGTGGCCGGCCTTAAGTGAAAACTGCCCGCTTTTAGTAATTACTCGATGCTTCTGTTTATGATAATACTTACGATTCTTTCTTTTTTTGATTCAGTCATAATGGGAAAGCAGGAAAAGAGTCAACTTAGTAAGAGTCGGCAAGAAGTAAACATAAACTGGATCTTAAGTTCTTCGGAACCAAAACCAATTGGTTTTTTTCGTTTAACCCATCCAACATCACGAGCACGAGCTATTGAAAATTATAGGAAATGTTTTGATCTTGCTATAAAGCGTAGTGAAGGAGATAAACTCAGTGAGCTTAGAGCAATGAATATCGATGTATGTATTTAAGCATGTTGACAATTATAACACAAAATATGAAGTGTTTTTAATGTCTGTTCTCTCGCAAATAGGAAGCATCTATACAAAGAGATTGGGAGATATGGTTAAAGAAAAAAAAGCCGTATGTATATCACATATTTTTAAGTTATAAGTTCGTATTTCTAAAACTCAAATTTATGCTTTAGATTCTAGCTTGTCGAGCAAATCATGATACAGGCTTGCGTATTCAACAGGATTTTACTTCAACTATGGCCGATGTAAGTTATTATCAATAATAATAAGTATGACTTTCAACGTTACTTAAAAAGATTTTCAACATAGATTGTCGGTATTGCTGGTGAAATAAAAAGCGCCAATAATAAGGTGAATGACATTGAAGAGCACGGTAACAGAAAACATCAACTGGATGACGAAGTACTTGATAATGAAATACCAGTAGCTTCAGTTCCATCAGTTACGAAAAAGGCGAGATCAGAGGACAATGATGTCGATGAGGAGCACGAAGCCATTTATATTAGAGCTGTTCATCTAGCACACAAGGTACATCCCTTCTTTTATGCATAACTTTGGTCTCTTTGGGTATCTTCTGACCTTGAAGTTTATATCTTCTCACCTTTTAATATCTTGCTGATAGATTGAAGGTTCTTCCATATCTGACATATCATCATCTATTGACGAAGAGAGTGAAGCTGACATAAAACAAAATGAAAATATGAACAAGAAAGATCGAGAAGACGGACACCGACCTCAAAATGAAAGAGGTACTATGTCTATGGTATATTGCTACAATTTCACTACATTATTGACACAATCATTTGAATTAACTCAGATTTGGAGAATGGTTTGAGAGAAGCATCAGAATCAATGGTTGGGAAAGTAGAAAGGACCCCATTGATAGTGGACGACATTGATCTGGAGAAAATTTTTAAAGATTACTGCGATGAATGCAGAAACAACTTTGAGTGAGTAAGATCATCTCGTGATTTGAAATAGTAGTAGTCTTATCATCAATAATGGCTGTTAGTTTATGTCATAGCGACATTATGGATATGAGACCAACTTCACGCTTCACGGATGAAATTTCAGAAGAATATTGGGATAAATTCGTGCTAGGTACATATCCCAGACATAATATATCTGAGGAATGGGAAAATTTCATACAAGAATTTTTCAAGGTATGTCACAAAAATCGTTTTTGATTTGCTTATCTTCGTTACTCATTTTGTCTATTGGTGTTAAAAACAGCCAAGAGATAGCCTAGAAGAATGGAAAAAGGCTTGGCGTGGACTTTACGAAAAGATCGATGGAAACAAAAAAGACCTAGTGAATGTCATCTACAACATCCTTGGACCATAGTATGTCTCTTTACGATCATTTTATCTACTGTATGCAAATATTATAATATAACGACTTGGGTTCTTTTTAGTATCAAAGCTTTCGAAGCACCGTTCAACATATTAAGGTCAGGTGACCTCCGAGAAAATCAGTATAATGCACAATTCATAAGCCCAATATTAGAGAATACAATGAATACTGTATGTAGCATTGATTGGAGAATGTAAGTCCGCGACTATACACCTGGGAAATTATTATTTACTGTAATTAACTTTTGAAATTACACCATTATAGTCTCGAAATTCCGGTAGAAAGTAGTAAAGCTCGTCGTAATACTGGTCTAAATCAATCGTTGATACAGTTTTAGAAGCAAAGTGTGCAGATGGCCTTGCTCGTCTCTGGCAGAGTCATGAAGAAGTGTTCTTGTATGAACAGACAGGACCCCCAAACTTTGATGATATTACTCAGTTTCATATTCATGATTATAAGTTGATCAGAACAATGCGAGATGTGTTGAACCAGCGAATATTCCTTCGTCTCAAAAACGGAATATATGACCACAAAGACCTCGCAAGCTTTAGTGCTTTTGGCAATCGTTCTGAAGTATCTTTATTTTGGTTAACAATACACCAGAAGTCGTATTGCCTCCGGGAATATGGAACTTTCAAGATCCCTTCAACTTGGCAAGAGCTCCCCGTTCTTTCCGAAGCAATTATAACATGTCTCAAATTTTTTGTAAGTGCATCAAAGTTTTATTTACTTTATCAATTGCTCTTTACTAATACTGATCTATTCTTAGTCCTTCATGAAAGAAAATATTGAAGTGAAAAATTCATATATTGAACAAAACCAAAAGTTGCTGGCCAAGCGAAGAGTACACTCAGTAAAGCAAAATCAGTCATCACCGAATCGACCTAAAAAGCGGAAGTCAAAAAAATAATTTTTATCTTATCAATACGAGTTGTAGCTTGCGATGCACAATTTTACTTTGGATCTTGTACTAGTTCTGTCGTCATATATAATAAGAAAGATACTTTGGTTGAACGTAATGAGTTTAAAATTTACAATATTAGGTAAATAAAGTATGTTACTATGTATAGCTTTGAAAAAAACAATAAAGGGTTTTGCTTATATCACGGAGTACGATGTTTTCAACACAGATAGTCTAAAATTTTCTGTTATGTAATAGAAATTCACCGATGTAAATATTTACATTTACATATTAAAACTCCCTTTATTTAACCAATAATCATCATTGATATATATCAATGACATAGCTCCCTTGAGGCCCATTATAACGTGACATAGTGAAATAAATTAAATATATTTTTATTACGTTTCATTGCAACGGTGATCAGATTTCTCAAGTTCGAAAAAAGATATATAGTTAACCAGTCTGTGAAGCAGGACGCATTCTATGTCTAAAGAGAATAATACATTGTTAACTGCAATAATCTGGCTTCGAGTGATAAAGTCGCGAGAAGGCTGGGATAAACAGCTTTTTCGGGAATTAATAGCAGATCAGGAGGAGATGATTGATATTGTAATGGATGAGTATCGATTTTTACTTCATCATGGACATAGCTACAAGGGTGGGAAATTAATACATATAATGTGGGTATATATATGTACTGAAAAAGGTGCAGAAAAAATATTGATAGAGGTACCTCCGTCGAAGATATTATCTAGAAAGATTTTAGCCCATATCGAAAAAAGATTCAAAGACCTTCCACTCGCACCAGTTGTTATAGTTGATTAGATAGATCACTACTCTGACATGCGGATACAGTTGGTATGCTTAGTTTTCGGATAGAAGAGTCAACCTTTTTCTTTCTAACATAAACACGATTCTTTCGGGATTTTATCGGATCGAGATCACTCCAGTCTTCACTATTTTTCGGATACGTTACGATCAATAAACCAACTATTTTTTTCTATCACTGGCTATGTATGTCCACGGGCTGATCTCTGATTCGCGGATTTAAAACACATGATATCGCTCCATTATTGCTTTGCAATGAGCTTTGCCCTATAACGTGATGTAATTTCGCAATTACGATGTGGTTATAATTATTTTCAGATTGAATTTGCTATATTCACTTAATTTATATATTTATGCGTTATTTTCCACATTAATTATATTACCATATTATAACAATCATGACGAGTAATACTAATAATAAAACTGATCCAAATGAAAAATTTCCTCAATTATACGAGGTGTTTTTATATAAGAAAAAGGATATAATAGCTATTCAGAAAAAACTTGGTATTAACAGTAATACATTAAAGCAAATAGAACACGAGCCCGATGGAAAAACACTTGCTGATTCATATGAATTATTGTTAGAATTGGTGGGAAATTTAATACTTATACAGGGGAAACTTGGTATAGATATCAATCCCATTTTAGAAGCAGAACTTAGAAAGGATAAAGCCTCTTCAGATAAATCAATTAGATTATTTGATTTGCTTTTATGCTTAGAAGACAATATAGTGACAATTCAGAAAAAAATCAGTATTATTGGCTATACTAATCAAGAAATGGCAGAAGAAGCCGATAAAAATGCCAGAGTGTACCTCCGAAAGTTTAAGAAATTCCACAGTTCCTTAGAAGATGATCTAGATGTGTTAATAAAGAAATTCGCTGATATAGGAGTAAAAAAATTTTGATTTACTGGTGAGGGACTACCATTATTTCTAAATGTCTCTCCTTAACAATTACATGAAATTTTCATCAAAAAATTGGCTAGTACTAATCAGTGCCCATGTCTAGAATCAAAAGTAAAACAAGAAAAATTATCACAGATATATATACATCACAGCAAATAAAAATTCTTTGTTTGAAATTAGCTGGAGGCTAAAAGAAAATGTAAAGATAGAAAAAAACTAATTTTTAATGATACAGTATCTGAGTTCTTATCTGGATCTGAATCATCTAGCCACAAAATGGCTGCCTCTGGCAATGATGATAAAGATTTTACTATGGATGTGGTAGGTGAAAGCCATTGCTCTGCAATAAAAGTAAAGAAGTGTGATTAGTAATTGTATAGATCTATAATATCTGATATCTTAGTATTTTTTTTCTCTAGTTATTAAAGTAATTGGTCTATCATTCATTATACCATAATGTTCAACTGATAAAGCGTAATCTATTTTGTGTCTACATGCCAGTTGTCTCAAATACTGATGATGAAAATCATTTTTACCTTCATGTACTCTGGAAACATGATCAATACCTATTTTTCTTAACATATATGAGGTAATTCTATGATAACTCAAGAATTGATTAAGTGGTACAATATTAGTATTTCCATCCTTATCTTTTAACAAGAAGAGAAATTTATTTGATATTGATTTCTGAATCCAGATGAGCAATTTTCTTGCTTGTATTAGATTTTTTTTTATTAAGAGAAAGAGCCGGGATTCTTCTACTTCACCTTTATTTTTTGCATAATTAGTGTAATACAAAGAATAGTCAGAATTATACCATGACTTGTGACTTGATTTGTATTGGTTGATATGAAGATTTTTCACATCTGCTGATCACATACATAGCATTGTCATTATATCTATTAGATTTTGCATTAAAGAAGGCTTGATAGTATCATATTCACTAAGTCTTTCCTAAACCTTTTCCAGATAAAAGAATTCAAAGCAATCATAACCATTAATTCCATGAAGTATACACTTTCTTGCTTGAATCTGATTTGCTTCTTCAGTAATAAAGGGTATTTTCATTGCCTTAATGATAAGATAATCAGCTCCTAAGCTACGTAATTTTTTCCATAATAAATCAAGATGAGAATTTTCCATAACAGTAATAGAAGCAGAAGAAGTCAAGTCATATACTATTCCATTTATTTCTTCAGATAAGAGATTATTTTTTATAATATCTTGGGCAATAATTTTAATGGGATCTCTTTCATCAACATATCTTTCAGGAGCTCGAATAGGAATAAGAGTATCAGCTTGCTCTTTGCTCAACCCTAACTTTTGGAAGCATCTTTTAGTCTGATCTCTGACTTTTCGAACCTGCTCTTTTGTCTTATCATCTGAAAGTTTATTAGCCAACTCTTTGATATAACTACTAAGCTGGAGTAAACTAATTTAAGGAGTCAACTTGTAGCAATTTACAAATGATGTAGTGATTTTTGCCATGATTAGTATATATCAGTTAATATAATTAAGATATTTTATATAGATTATTTTTGTCTGATATATATTATGGAAATTCTTTTTTTCAAATCGAAATTAATTATGCTTTTTCCTCCCATGCTCAGAAAAAAAACATATATACCTACATATAGGTAACTAACCATCAATTTGAAATTTAAATCATTCTTTGCATTTTTAATACATATATTATTTATGATACATTCAAGAATTTTTAGTATACCAGAAGTATTAGAACAGATTTTATATTTCTTATTGATAGATAAATCTCTCTATCCTATTCTATATGTTTCCTGATTATGATACAGATGCAATACTTCTATTCTATGGAAATGAGTTGAGCTAAATAAGAGTAATATATGAAAAATTTTTATGGTAATAATACAGGAGTGGAAGCCAGTTTATTGCTTGAATGTAACTCATTTAAAAATTTCATATTATTACCATCTTTTGGATAAAAAATTCAAAATTATTGTGGGTTTACTCCCAAATATAGTTCATTTAGATTTTGCTTTTAGTAAGAGATTTAGTGATAAAACATTAAATCAAATAGCAAAATCATATCTCTATCTGAAATATCTCAACTTGGCAGAATATAGTAATGGATTAATAACTAATAAAGATTTATATGCAATCACAAATTCATGTCATAAATTAGAATATCTGAATATCTCTCACTATAAAGAATTTTCTGAAATAGCGATTTGGAATATTATTCATTCTTGTCTAAAGCTTCAAGAGTTTGGTATTCATGAATGTAAAATTTTCTATATAACTATCAAGAAAATTGAACTATATCTTAAAATAAAATATATTAATCCAGATATTACTAGCAGATATTTGAAAAAAATCAGTTGGATCAGATTCGTTGATTTGAATTTTACTAATATATAGATTATTATAAAAAAAATTATAACTTTAAAGTTGCGATCCAGGCTATATTAATCAGGTCTTGTATTTTATTTTTATTTTTTAATATAATTTTCAAATGATGATAAAGGAATTAAGAGTCCTTCTTCTTCCCAATACACATATCTAATATGTATCAATTTATTATATGTTGGTCCATTAATTATAATCATGCGATTTGTTTTGAAATTATAGATTTTTGGCTTTCTCTAATGATTAGTTAATTTTGATAATTGCTTAGCAATAATCATTTCTTTGTTATATTCTGGCTCTTTGATGTACATGATTGGTGTGTTACTAGTTATAAAAATGATAATAGTTAATTATTACTTATGAAAATGATAAGTTTAATTAGTTATTTCTCAAAGATCTGGATTATATATGAAAAAATTAATGATAATACTTATCTAATAATTTGCTTCACAGATATAGAAATTAAGTGCATAAAGTTTCTTTACATTCTTCTATTTATAGTGAAACTCATATCTTTAACACATAATATCTATATGCTCTTTCCCTACCTTGTTCACATGATACATAAAGCTGAACACTCGATTTAGTCTCTCACTCACATCCTTTACATAGTTAGAGAATTATTATACTCTTTCAAATTTTAAATGTATAGGAAACGTAATATTCCTCTCTCGCTAGATTTTTACATAAATAGATATCTCTGACTAATAACTAATTACAAGGTATTTTCAATTCACAAAGTAACTATTCTATTATCACTTTCATATTTAAAATCAAAGTAGGAATGAAGTATTAACTAAAATTTTACCAAATAGCATTTTAGGCATCACAAAAACCAGTATATGGATATAAATAACACAGAGTTTGTGTAATTTTTTTTATTGAAAAATTTTATATTAGCTAGTTTGTAGGAGCAAAAAATCCCCCTATATTGAAGCTCTTACCTGCAAAATTTATCTTATCCGCTCCTTATTGACTAAGCAATTACCATACATACTATTTTTCTGGAGTATGTTAATCATTTTTTTTTATTCCTTATTAGTATCAAGTCATGAAGTCATGATTCCATCTTTTTCAAGAGAATAGCAGATTATTTCTTCACTTATCAATCTTTCTCATACTAATATGTTCATATATTCATTAGGATCTTCTTCAGCCTCCTTTGCATAATCACATATTCTCGTATCAATCTGTATTCTATCACAGAATGCTTTGGAATTGAGCTTATCTTTATCAGTTATAGTAACAAATTTATTAGAATTTTCACCAAGCTCAATAGCTTTTTTATGAAGACAGACTTCTTATTACTTCCAGGTTAAATAGCCAGATGGATATATTTTTAATTGGATGTTAACTTCTTCATTACTAGATTTTAGTTCATTATTCACAGATAAGTCAGGAGATATCTTGAGCTCATCATTCATTAATAGTCTGGTCTCATCGCTCACTGATTTAATAATTTCCAGAAATTTAGATTTATTATCTATAACTTCTATGTCCACGATCTTGAGAGGCAGAGATATATCAATAGACTTGGATGTTAAAACAACTAGAGATTCTGATTAATCTATTATAAAATCGAAGAAGTCTTTGGTTATTTTAGTAATAGATGAGACAGATACTATTTCCTTACCTTTTTTAATATGATTGGTGATTGATGTCTCAGCTATCTTTTTTTCTGATTCAGATGTAATAACTTTAGGTATATCAAATACAGGAATATCTGTGGATATGTTAGAGGATGTCTCAGCTTGAGATGCATCAGAAAATTCCTTGATATCACCTACTGATTCATGTAGCTTGACCACGATTTTAGATCAATCAAGAATATACTGCCATTCTCTTTTTCCACTACTAGCACATTTTTATTTAATATTAATGTGTGAAATTTTTTTCCCAAAATTATTATTACTGAATGACTTTTCTCTATTAGCTTCACACTATATATGATACTTCTGATATAATATAGCATAACCTGATTTTTCAATTTGATCTTCTAACTATACAGAAATATGATCAATTATGAATTGGATGGGATTTGGAAGATGCTTATGCATTGTCTCTGTTTTCATTTTAGTAGTAGAAATATTTTCTTGTGGATTCCAATTTGAAAGGTCTTGATCAAGTAAATAGCTCATAAAAAATCTAGATGTATCAGAATAGTTGAGAATTTTCCTAATTGATCAAAATATTTAAAATTACCTTTACATCAAGATAAAATATCTAAATATACAATATGATTATCTCCTTGCTCAACACAAATTGGGGTGTCATAATTACTTAATACTATAAATCCAGGAAAATAACCACATTTTTGATTTTCAAGATCTTTACGCTCAATTGAGATGTAATCTTTTATAATTAGAAATTTTAAGTGATCATTTGACTTATGTCATTCTCTACTTAACATTTCCACTTTATTCATAATTATAAGTTTATGTTCTTGAATACTACTATTGAATTTTTCCAAAATTTTGCCTAAATTGGATGTTGAATATATAAGCTCTAGACTGAATAAACTTTTTTGAATAAAATCAGTAATAATATTTTTCCCACATCATAGTGATAAATGCAAAATAAGAATTATACCTGGAATTATTGCTGGATACTGAACTAAAAATGCTAACCATTTGAAAATATATGTAGAAAAAACTTTATTCTTATCATACCAGATATTTTCTATATGCCATATAATTGGGTTCACAAGATCGTGATTAATTTGAGATACCAGTTTAGTCTTGAATCTTAAGAAAAGATTAAAGAATTCATTTTTTGGTTATTTGATATTAGGTGGATATGGTAAGAAATCAATATCATCATAAATAATCACCTTGCTGTCATATATATGATCTATCAAAAAGATTAATTTTATTGGTTCTCCTTCAAGTTCTATTATATTAATAGATATTTTACTGAAATCTAGAGTTGGTACCATATTAAAATATAATCTATCATCCAGTTTTCTGTATTTAAGAATCCATATTCATTTATCTTTTATCATACAAGTAAGTGTGACCTGGATTGTATTATATACTTCATTCTGAGTAAAATTTTTCTTAGAAGTACACATATGAATTAAATCACCCTATACAAAGTGATCATTTAGATCTGAGATTCTGGGTCACTCTATTTTTTCTGGAGATGGAAGACTATTTTTCCATTCCAAGACTGATACATTCAAAGTAAGTTTTAATGAGAGTTTTTTTATGCCTATTTGCATTTCTTGATCTGCTCGATAGCAATAATATTGATAAGTTTTCTTATTTCGGATTACATATGCATTATCACTAGTATATTTCCAATTACAAAGTGGACATTAAGATTCTGCTATATAATTTAGGAGAAATATATTTGGGAGTGTTAGTGAAGAATATAAAACTTTAAAATCTTTAATTTTATACTTCTCAAGTAATTTTTCTATATATTTTACTTCAGATCCAATTGTCCTAACATCGATTTTATTATCTTGTAATGGATCTTTGATCCTATTTTTTTCTTTCAGAATATCTAAAATAGGACTATCTATAACTGGCGCTTTATCATTAGGAGAACAAAACATAAAATCAAAAACATTCCTATTTTTGAAATCTAATACTTTCTTTACACATACATATTCTCCCATCTCTTTAATAAATTTTGGTATTCCAAGTATTCATAATGAAAATGATCTTTTATTTGCGATATTATCAATAATTTCTTTGTCTTGTAAATTCACTAGAAGTTTCTCATAAATGAGTTCAGTAAATACTGCAACTTTGGCAATATTCTTCAGATGCATTCCAAATGTTAAGATATGATAAGATATTTTTTTTAAATCACTACTACTGGCAATAGTAATAGTAGTTTTGTCCCATTCTGAAAATACATCCAAATAAGTTTTTGTAAAAGCATTATAAAGTGTATTTTTTATCTCTTTAGGTGTAAGCTTGAGTTCGATTTTATCAAATTTTTCTCTTGGTAAATCAAAATCAATAATAGGATAAAGTGGATTATCTTCATCAATAAATTTATGTAATAAATAGCCCTAATAATTTGTAAGTATAGCTTCTATTCCATCTTTGAAATCTGTTTCAAGAAATTCTCTAGATCTCACGCTATCATTCCAGATCTTATATGGATATTCAGCTACACTCTCAGCTTTAAACTCCTAGTAGTATAACATTCTACTATTTTCTTTCTCTATCTCTGGCTTGAAATTCTTTAAGTTTTCTGAACTCTCTGGATGAGAAGATGATACTCTCACTTTTGCTGACATGTGATTGATATTTTCTTGGAAATATTAGGTATTCATAGTAAGTATCTTTTACTGCTAGTATATTATTTCAGAAAAAAAAATTCAAAATGAAAATTAATTTTAAAGAATAATTATTAGTAGATAATAACCATTATATTGAAATTATATAAATATGGTATTTTATCATTGCTCTTATATTCTTAGAACTGGAAAAGTTTGTAATCGAGATTGCTATCAGCCTAAAGGATGTAAAGTTTACTGGAATTCTCCATCATGTGTATCTTGTAAAGAATGTGGTAAGTTGATTTATTCTGATTACAATTATTATGATACTCATGCTGATAAATATTGTAACCAATTAGCTTATTCATGTAGCGTAGTAGACGCAGCATAGTAAATGGCGTAGCCACAACACATGACACAGTAATCACTAATCATTACTAAATCAGACAAATAAGTAATTTATATTAATTAATTTAATTTATTATTAATTCTATTTATAATTCATATTATTACCCATATTTAGTCTTATTCAAATATTAAATTAGCCATGTGTGTCACACTTAATTTACAGTTTAATTAAATTAATAATTTTCTTATTAGTTATTTTTATCTTTTCTTTCTTTTCTTAATTTATCTTTAAATAACTTAATATTTTG
>CAJVPS010000003.1:0-77223 GCA_910591765.1 Ambispora leptoticha | reverse complement strand
AAAATTTATATTATACTTTTAAGTAATTAAAGAGATAGTTAAAATAAGAATATATTTTTTTATTTATAAAATAATAAATATATAAATTTAATATATGTAATAAATAGTAAGAAAAAATTAATATAATAAATAAAAAAGAAAAAAAATTTTACTAATATAAAATAATATTATTTATTAACTTTAAAATTTAATTAATTATTTTAATTTTGATAATATTTTTATATTTATTAAAAAAAAGAATTATATTAAGAATAAAAATAAAGAAAAAGAAGAGAAAAGAATTTATTATATTAAATAAAATAGTAAGAAAACAGAAAAGTTTATTTTTTATTTAACATTATAATAAAATTATATATTTTTATATACTTATATATATATATATAATAAAGTATTTATTAATAATTAATAATATAATAATAATAAATATATAATTTATAATTATTATTCTTTTTAAAAAGTTAGAAATTTAATTTTAAAATATATAATTTTTAAGAAGCTAAATAAAATATAATTTAAATTAGTATTATTTAATAATATTAATTTAATTTATATTAATTAATTATATATAAAGATTATATAATCACATAATATAATATTAAATATTATTAATATATATATAATTTTTTATTATTATAATAATAAAAAAAATTTTATATAATTTTATATAATATATTTTTTTTAATTAATTAAAATATAAAAATTAAAATACTATTATTAATTAATTAATAAATAAAATTTAATAAAATTTAAATAAAAAATTCTTTATTAACTAATAATTTTTTTTAATATTAATTATATTATTTATTTACTTAAATATATTTTTAATTCAACAAGTTATAAATTTATTATTTATTATAATTCAAATTTATTAGATAATATTTTATAATTAATCTTAATTATTAATTAGAATATTTAATTATTTTAGATATCTATTTATTTTATTTTAAAAATATTTAATTAAATTTAAGTTGAGAAATTAAAATAATTATTCTATTATATTAATTTTATTATCATTAAACTATTTTATTATTTTATTAGTCACATATTTTAAATCATTATTTTATATAAAAATAATATTATTTTTATCTAATTTATCATATTTAATAATTTTTAATAAGTAATTTATTAATAATAATATAATTTTTGATTAATAATATTATAAATTTATATAATATTTTTAATTTTAAAAAAAAATAATTTCAAATTATAATATTATTATTATTAAATTTAATTATAAGTTTTATAAAATAATTATTAAGAGATTTATTTTTATATTTTCAATAATATTCATGATTATTTGATTTGAATAATATAAATTTTAATTTATTTAATTAAAGAATCTCATTTTTAATTCTTTATTTATTAATTTTTATATTCTTTTACAAAATTTAAATATAATTTTTAATATTTTTTACTTAAATAAGACTTTTTTTATTTAATTCTAAATTAAGCTACTAAAGCTAATTTTATTAATATAAATAAAATATAATATCAGATATATATTAAAATAAAAATATAATATTTTGAATTTTTATTTATTACTATTTCATAATAATTAATAACTATTTTTCTTGTTATATATTTTTATAATTTTTATAAAAGATTTTAATTTTTTTGTATTATAAAATATAATATTAGTTCCTTAATATTATATATTATAAAATTCAATAAAGTATTTTCAGATTTAATTAATAAATTATTATTATTTCTAGTTAATAAAGCTTAAAAATATTTTTTTTAAGAAAAAAAAATTTAATAATAGAGAAAAAGCTAATATATTAAATTTATTAGTCAAATTATTAAGATATATAAGATTAATAAATATCAGAACTTATATTAGTATATTTAATTAAGAATTTCAAATTCAAGATACTATTTTAATTTATATATACAATTAAGTATATAAATACTCTTGCTTTATAAGTAAGAATAAGATTAATTATTAAATTAAAAAAAAGATTAATATTTATATCAATAATTATTAAAATATAAATAAAAAATTTTATGTGAGAAATTACTAAGAATTATAAAAAATAGATGAAAGTTAATAAAAAATTGTAATGTAAAATTGAAAAAAAGATAAAATTGAAAATTTTCTTGAATTTCTGAAATCTTGTTTTATTCATTAAAAGATTAAGTAATTGATTTCATCTCTTATAAAAATATAAAGAATTTTCTTTTATTCTAATTAAATCAATTATAATAAAATCTTAATCTTATAAATTTTTATCAAATATATTAATAATATTATATCAATTTTTTATATATTATTAAGTAAGATTAACTAGCTTATCATATATATTTAAATTATTAAATAAGCAGATATAATTTAAATTTTTTCTTATTAATTTTGAATAATTAAAAAAGCTTTATATTATATATATTGAACTAATATTAGTATGTTGCTCTTCATTAAAATATAAAGCAATTTTATCTTATATTTTTTTAGGCTTAGTAGATAAATCTTTAAATATAATTACTATTTTTTTTTAGAAAAGAAATAATTATTTCATAATAATTGTACAAAAAATTCAATGAACGAGTAACTTGTTCAGACCAGTAATCGAAGCTGTTGTTGCTGTAGTCATTTAGCCCTATTGTAAAAATCAAATCAGCTGATATGGTTAAGTATTGTCTACTTATATGAATAGTATAATCGTAGTAATTCTGTTAAGGTTATTTGTATTATATTAACCAATCACATTTTATGGTTATTCTATAAAATAAAAATTCTTTTGATCCTACACTTGTAAAAAATGTCTATAACCGAAATTGCAACTAATGATACGAATTCAAATAAGAATAAAAATGAAGTGATATCTTTGGTATTAGATTCCGGTTCGCTGATAAAGGGGACCCCAGTTCGTCACTTGGCGGAAAAGTTCTATACAGTGCCAGAGGTTTTAGCCGAAATAAGAGATAAAAAGTCACGAGATTATTTAGCGCAGCTCCCATTTGAGCTTATATCGTTAACTCCATCAGATCAAGCTTTAAAAGAAGGTGCGTTAAAAGGATTTTGCATTTTTGATGATGCTATTTAATAATGGAACATTGATCTTTTTTAGTGATTAATTTTTCGAAAAAGTCCGGTGATTTTTCGAGTTTATCTGTAGTAGATATCAAAGTGCTAGCGTTAACTTATATGTTGGAAGTCGAAGCAAATGGCACCACTAGAATTAGAAAAGAACCAATATGTGCAAGTTTTTTGTCTCTTGTTTAAAATGATATGAATTTGGATCCCTAGTGTCCTTTATTAATTGTCGTTAATTGATTTACATTTTATAGGCGAAAATGATACAACCCGGGGTTTCTCAAACACAGAATCATCAAAATGTGCATAATAAAGGGTTATCTTCATCTGCCGATGAAAAACTAACTATTACCGAAAAAAAATCCGACAAATTGTTACCTGATAAAGAAACATTACAAAAAATACCACATATAAAACAGATTGATAGCGATAAAGATGAAGAGATATTGCAAATGGATCCAGATATTTCTAATATAAAGTCCGATTCTTTTGACGTATATAATGATAACGATGAAAAACGAAAAAATGACGAACAAGGTCAAAATCTGGGAACAGAAGAAAATGAGGTGGATGAAGAAGAAGATGAAGACGATGAAAACTGGATAACACCCGACAATATTCATAAATATAAGCAAAAATCAGAAGGTTTTTCATTGTCTAATGCAAATAATAAACCAGTAATTATGAAAGTTGCTTGTATGACAACTGATTACACTATGCAAGTAAGTATCTTAATTTATGGATTTTTTATCTAATCGAAAAAATTTATAAACTTCTATGTTTTATATTCTAGAATGTAATGCTACAGATGCGATTGAATTTGCTCTCAATTGACGGGATAAGAATCAAAAGGATTAAAAGCTGGGTTCTTCGATGTCATGCATGTTTCAAGTGAGCAAAGAAAAATCATTATAGTTTAATATCATATTTGTGCATAATATTTATTCATACCATAAATACTTAATTCAAATAATAGGATAACATCTAATATGGAGAAACAATTCTGTCCAAATTGTGGTGGCCCAACATTAATCCGAACTTCTACTAGCACCGATGAAAATGGTAATATCAAATATTATTTGAAAAAGAATTTTCAGTATAATCTACGCGGAACAAAGGTACTTTTAATATTTACATGGCCTTTTCCATATTAATTGTCACGAGATTAATTATTCTCGATCGGTTTTTTTTGCATAGTATCCTATTCCAAATCCAAAAGGAGGTCGCAAACCAAATAATCTTATACTACGTGAAGATCAGCCCGAATATCAAAAAGCAATCAAGGCACATCGTAAACAAAAAATCGTGGATATATTTGATCCCGATTATGTCCCGAAATTGTTATTAGGCAGTTCATCTAATAGTAAATCTTTTCCCTCTGGGCCACCCGTTATTGGTTATGGTCGTAGGAATCCAAATGAAACAAAACGCGGGAAAAGTAAAGGAAAGAAAAAACATTAAATCTATCATTTTCATTTGCATCGATGTGAATCTGATGAGATTATGAATACATAATTTATTAATTTGGCCAATCGTTTAGTAACATAAGGTTTGGGACTGGGCAAAGTATTCGTTATAACCGATACTTGCTCTTTCCTTCCTTTTCCTCGTAACATAATTAAATAAACCTGATGATTAATGAATACCCTCGGACTTTTTTCGAATTTTTAATAGTTTAAATTAATGATCTATGTGATATTACAATGCTTTACAATGATAAGCTTTTTTAGATCATCTAGTAAGTAGCCAGTACTGTTAGAATCTTTATTGCAAGTTTATAATAACTTTGACATGATAAATTATTTAGAAGTTAATCGGGAAGTCAATCTTCGTTATCACCAAGGCTGTTACAATCATATGATATGATGGGTACTAATTTGAATATAGTCGTGTGATACTAAACTACAAGTTATAGGCCAATATTCGTAATTTGATTATATGTTAAATTCCAATAAAGAATTTTATAATGTCTTTTAATGAAAATAAATGCTTTGTAAATAAGAATGCAATGTCTACTAAAACGCAAAATGCCATTCACCAAAAGGATTTTTTCCTTCACTTTGAGATGACCCAAATGGAAAGCCACCACCAAAAGAAAAGCCACTTCCGAAATGAGCAAAAGGATTACCATGAAATGGTTGGGATCCACCTGAATTATCATTTGGATCTTCTCCGTTGTCAAATCGTTCCCTTAATTCTAAAGTTAACCACAATAAATAATTTTATCAAATCTGATATCAAACCATTGAAAATATTCGAAAACTTACCATCATTACTTAAAACTTCATAAGCCTCGTTGATTGCACTCATTTTGGACTCTACTTCTTCGCGCGGTAAACTTCCTTTATATTTGTCTGGATGCCATTTTTGTGCAAGTTTATGGAATGCTTTTTTTATTTCTCTTTTAGACGCAGAACGCGGCACGCCTAATATTTTATAATAATCTTTAGATTTTGACGATTTTAAAAGACGATGTGTTTTTTGGTATCCTTTCTTGACTCGTTCATCTCTGCCGTCAATTTCGTGGGCTTTAGTATAATCTCGGATTGCTGCTTCATAATCTTCTATTAATATATATGCTTCAGCCCGGTTAATTAGCGCATCGAGATTTTCGGGGTCGAGATTTAGGGTAGACGAACACCATTTAATTGCTTTATGTCCATTTTTTAACTATCGCAACATATAGTGTTAATGGTTGATATTCAATAGTACATACATTTCAAAAATGATGAAAGACGATACCTCTTGGTAAGCTTTACACGACAATCCATCTAACTTTATAAATAATTTTTCACTTGAACGTCCCTCTTTGAGATTATCATGTTCTTCTTTGATTTCATTAATTAATCCGGGACCTTTCTCACTTCCACTACCAAATAACTTATCGATTGCTAGTTGCCATCGATGCCCTTCCATATCATTTTCCACCCGGGATACACTCTTCTCTAGTTGTTTAATCCGTCGGAGAATTCTTTTACATTCTTTGTGCTCGGGATCATAATGTATGCACTGCTTGATAGCTGTCAGCGATTGCTCAGGTTGATATAATGCAAAATAGTTGATTTTCGACAGGCGCATTAAAAGTTCTGCGTCTGATGGGTTCAATTTAGATGTTTGACTGTTGATAGATAATAAACCAATGTTAATTAAATAAGAGAGTAATCCAAATGATAGAATATAAAAATCCTTACGTTAAATCTCGTACACCTTCCTCCACTTCTCCTTTTTCAAAATGACATTTTGCTCTCTTCAATCTCAGACTTGAGAAATGTGGTGAAACTGAAATTGCTTTACTTAGAGATTTAACGCATTCGTCATATTTTTTGAATTTTATTGAAGAATCTGCCTCTTTGATCGCATCCTCAGCTTCTTTAACCGAAGTCAACTGTATATGAGATGAAAAATTAGTTAGACGTGTAATTAGCATACAAGCAGAATGTAAAATCTTACCAGTTTTTTAGAATCCGCATCCTCTGGATTTTTATTTATATAATTTTTTAAGTCACGTTTGGCCTCAACGTAAGCACCTTCCTTCACATATATTTTCGCTCGCTGTAATAATGCCTATAGAGATAAAAACACGAATTAAATGGAATTCGATTTTGAAACAGATGAAAATAAACAAGCATAGATATATGATTAAATTTAATTCTCACTTGGTCAAAATCAGGTTTAAGCTCCAAAGTCCTCGAAAAGTCTTCTAGTGCGGAAGAACTTCTGCCTAATGACAGGTATGTTGCAGCCCGTTTGAAATAACTCAAGTAATTTCGTGGGTCTCTTTCTTTATTACGTTTATTTTTTTCATAAGCCTTCTATCGATAAGTTTAATAAAAGCAGATAAAGAACAAAACCAGCAACTACATACGAATTGCGGCACCGAAGCTTTTAAGGGCATCGTTAAAACGACCAGAACTTAAGAGAACATTGCCTTCATTAATGTGGTGTTGTGCCGTTTCTTCAGCAAGAGCAATAGAACTGGTGGATAGTAATAAGGGAAATAATGATAAAAAAAAAAGGGGAACCCTCATTTGTGAACTAAAGTAGAAAATACAAAAGTTGGAAGAGGAAAAACAATGACTCGTTCATCTAATAAATAAATTTGGATATAATGACGAAAAAACGTGGTAGGCGTTTATTGGTCATACAAACAATTTTTCCTTAATTTTTCAAGATGCCTGGTACCATTCGTGAAATTTCGGAATCTCTCTCATCTACCAATGAACCTTCTCAATTCCCTCAACTTACCGAACAACACATACTCAATTGCGCCTTTTCTGCTTGGTATGACACTTTTCGAAGAGTCACTCTAAAATCCCAGATAATCAAACCATTGCCAGTTGAGTTTATCGAATACCTTCAGGCCGATAGCGTCTATCTTCCCGAATACAAGTTAGTTTGAAATAGATTATTTTAAAGCTACGAAAACTGGTGTTTATTTAAATTACCGTCAGCAAGCTGTATTATTGCGATATATTAGTTCTCTTGAGAGAGGCTACAGACGAGAGGTAAGCGAGGACGAAGACGAAGAAGACGAGAATGAAACGGAAGACAACGAAGACGAGGAGGTGATTATTGTATGATCATTTTGCCTTTATTTGTTTTTAATTGTAATAACTCGATCCGTTGGGTATTTTAGGAATCTCTCCCTAGTTTTCCTGAACTTGAAAATCAAATATGGGATATAATTAATAAATTTGATGGAGCGGTATTTCCAAAGTTGAATTGGAGTTCGCCTAGGGTAAAACATTACATTGATTCCTATTTTACATATAAGAGTAAATCATTTATGATCCTACACAAATTAAATTCAGGATGCCACTTGGATAGCCGCCACGAATACTCTAAAATGTAATTCGCCATCAGATATCTTTCTCCTACTGAAAGCCTCCGACTTTATTGCGCATGATCTTGATCACGCTTTCGATGATTGTCAGTACGAAAGTGACGAGTCGGTCCGACGAAAACATCCCGAATCATACGAATTAGTATTACGAAAATGGTATGATGTCGCAACGTCGATGGAATTCCGATGTTTTGTCAAGAACAACGAATTGATAGGTATCTGATTTCTATATTTTATATATTTTATTTTTATCCTTTAGTAATATATATATAAACATTATTTTTTCTATAGGAATTTCACAGCGCGATGTCAATTTTTATCCATTTCTCCTTGATATTAAGGAGGAGCTGCGATCAAAGATAACACAATTCTTCATTTTAAATATTCAACACAAGTTCGCAAATAATAATTGTAGCGTGATTATTTTTCTCTTCGAAATTTTTTTCTCAAGTTTATTCAGCTAAAATAAGCCTTTATATATAACAAACAGATGTTTTCGATGTATACATCACGCGAAATCGGGAACGTGTATGGCTTATTGATTTTAATCCGTTTAGTCACACAACTGATAGCCTACTCTATAGCTGGGATGAAATATTAGAAGGCATGCAAATTAATCAATATTTTTTTCGTATTAATTTAATATTGAAAACCATATTGGTAGAGTATATATATTTATTAAGCATATATTAATTGTGCAAACTAGCCACGACACAACTTGATATGCGATTGATTAGAACACAAGCTGAAGCCAGCCAATCCCGAAACCAGCCATTTTCTGTGAACCGTTATCCTCGTGAAATGTTCGATCTTTCTCAAGGGCAGACCTTAGCTGAGTTTGCCGAGAGATTTCAGCGCGAACTAGTTTTTGCTGAGACAGATCAGGAATCAACGGAAAATGAGAATTCTTAAGGATGCTTACAAAACATCAAAGGTATGTTGTAGATTTTTGCTTTGCTTTATCGAACATACAATCATCAATCAAGAATTCATGTACCAACAGTTTAATTTCTAAGTCAGGTCGTTTTATCCGTGATGTAATAATAATAATAATAATTGATATACCAAAAACCGAAAAACCAATAAATTACGACTTGTAATTTAATTAAAAGAATGAATTTCAAAATGGTTTTTCATCATGCTGTATATTATAATATACTAGATCCATAACAGGTGCTTTATAACCGAATCCTGTTATGGCAGCAGAAATCTATTTTTGGAAAAATCTGTTAAATTTACAGTGTAGTAATTTAAAGATTTTTTTATAAACTTCAATTATACAAACCTGCCCCCTATGATGGGTACAATGATTAAAAACATGAAGATAATCGACCAAAGCGTTAGTTTTTACAGTGGCTCCTGATGAATTAGTATACGTCAAGAATTTGTTCTCAATGTCCAAGGTAGAAGGCAACGATGTAATATGATTTATCCATTTGTTTGACTTTGCATTTCAAAAAATTAAAAAATATTAAATTTTATGCAAGTATATTTGCAAATCAAATTTAAGATTATAAACCTGTTCAATAATTTTGGCTGATAATTCTTTTCGATCCGGAACAAAGGACTCCCAATGAGATGATGTCGCATCTTTCGCCAAGGGAACATTACTGGACATCCGCAAAAAATTTGACAATTCTTCATAGTTTTCGTAATTTTCGGTGAATCTGGCGAACCTTTGTTTTATTATTTTTTATTTAATTTAAATTATTTTTAATGTTAGCAAACAATGTAAAGTGAGTTTTACCAGATTTTATCCGCAACCAAAATATGATTAAGTGTCCCATGGATCGAACGAAATATTAATCCAGCATGAGCTCGATAGGAATCTTCCGGAATTTCTGAAACAGAAGTTAATAACTGCTGATTTGCCCACAAATTGTAACGAGCTTGGTTTAGAATAATTTTTTGAACTACGGACATATCTATCTGATATGAAATCAAAAAAAACCCCAATTTCTGCGATAATTTTATTTCTATTTATGGATACTGATGTTAGCCGCCTGATTTGCCCATTAATGCTCTGATTGTATGCAAGTCTTTTCTGGTAACGACATTTGTTCCCTTTTTTTTTTTTTTATATAGCGGTGCATACTTATTAGTATTAGGTTAAAAAAATAAACATTAAAAAAGAAATGCAGTGTAAAAATATTCTAAAGGCGAGGTTTTAGTTCAAAATAGTAAATTTCATATGAAAAAAACGTCATGAAGATTAAATATGATCCCTTGTGGTAATGCAATCATGAAAATTCCTTTTACCACGAGCGAACTGGCCACTCGTAAAAAAAAAACAAAATAATGAATATATCTCTTCCGAATAAATCACACGTTCAAAAAATACCGAATGACCAACAACAAAACTATCAATATTGACTGTTTGAATTTGGTCATTTCAAGACAAAGAACTGCATATTTTCAAGAGTTCCCAAGAGAATAAGAAACGCGCATTAACCGGAAACATACATTTCATAATAAAGTAGTATACATACATGAAACCGTTTATATTTAAAATCGGAATTATGTGTGTGTGAAATGAAAAGAAACGGAGAAATAAAGAGATTAGACCGGGTTTAACTTAACACGCGGGTATTTGTTATATTTTCCTGAATTCGCTTTATTTGGTTAATTTTTCTTCTATTTCATAATTCCATTGAATTATTCTAATTTCCTAAAATTAACTGTATTTATTGAAAAATTGCAGTCTATGTTAAATTTGACGAAATCTTTATTGAATTCTTTAATAAAATTGAATTTCTTTAAGAAATAGAATATTTGATTCATTTTTTTTGATTATTCATGCATATATTTAATTCCTTAAATCCCAACAAGAATACTGCCATAAATATAGCGACAATTTTGTTTTTCTCGTATCTAAGAAATAAACTACCGAGAATCAAATTTGCTTTTTGAAAGAAAACTTGAAATGCTTTATTTTTTATTATTGGTGGGTTCCTATATATTATTTCAAACCATATTTTTAGGTAAGCAGCAGCAACAACAATGATATTTAAGCGCTATTATGTGATATCGTTTGACAGCTGCAAATTCGTCTCAAACAAAATTATAATACCGATAAGTTTTATCTATTTTCGTTCTGACTATGTGCGAATTGTACACGGAAAAAACCCGAACGAAACATACACGTGTGTGCAATCGTTTAATTTTCTTGGGATAAATTTACTTAATTCTGCTTCATCTCTGTGTGCAAACCTGCATTCTTTTTTTGACAGAGATGTCAAAAATTGTGTCCAACCTTAAAAATCAAAGGAGCGCGTGCTCAAGTAATTTCTTTCGTTCTCTTTCATAAAATTAGTTTGTCGAAGATTTTTCGCTTCCTGTCTTTCCTATCTGCACTTTCGTTGACGCACGAAATTAACCAACCAAATTTTATGTCATGTACACAATGTATGCAGATGTAATATTCACATATAGTCTGTCTTTTGTTTTTTGCATCATGTGTCAAAAAAGCAGAATTGCAGCGATATGCAATGCAATAATAACGATAATAATATCGATATGGAATATAATAATAGCAACGATTGTCATGACTGAACAATATTGTATTTTTGTGGGGTCGATGCATATAGATTTGATTGATAGAGTGCAACTACAACACAACAAAACGACCAAATTTCTTTGTATGCATGTGTTCGTGTTTTGTACAAGTTCGAAGTTTTTGATATACTGTACATTTTATTTTTTTATATATGTACATATATATATGTGTGTGTGTGTGTATAAATATATATATTAAAAAAAAATAAAATCTACATGTACAGTATATGCAATAAAATATCGAGATATGAGATATGAGATACTGTGTACATACAATGTATTGTTTAGGAATCTGAAACTTTTTTGAGTTTCGCAATTTGAAATTTTTGGGATGATGATTGTTCCTTTAGTGGTCAGTGCGCAGAAAATTTTTTCAATCAACTTTTCTTAATCTTAATTGAAAATTTTTGCGATATTCAATCTATCGTTTTTATTTTTTTTATCTAATTTCAATATCGATATCATTTCTCCATATCATTGTAATTGCTCATATTAGACATAGACAAAAAGTCGAGATGGAGGTAGAAATTATGATTATTATCCACCATTTCTTCATGCTAATCCAAATTCTATTTACCCCACACAGATATAACAAACATTCAATTGATTTTTTTGTTTGTTTGTTTGTTTTGCAAATTTCATATGAATAAAAAAGTAAAATTCCGAAATTCTAAAAACGATTAGATTTTCTCACGTGTGATAAGGAAAATCAGCGAAGTTCTCGCTCGCGACGCGTCCAACCCAAAAAAACGCGTCTCACTGAGATTCATTCTCGATTTAATTTATACGATGATTTTCAAATTTTTTCATAATATGTACAATTTTTATTAAAATCTTTATAATTCTGTGACGACTCTGTACATTAATATCTCTACTAAGTTAATTATAAATATATGTGTGTGTGTGTGTATATATATAAAAAGGATTTTAAGAATATGGGTATGTATAATATATAAAATAACTAAAGCAAAGCACATCTTGCGTATATATTTGGTTTTTTATGATTTTTTTATGCTTAGAAGAAAAAGATAATTCGTTGCGTAATTACGTAATTTTAATATTTTTCATGGTGGTGTAAATGACGCGTGACGAAAACATGAAATAATAGATTTATAGATCGGCGAGAAAACGTGGTTGCTTTAGCTAGCATAAATGAGAAAGCATAAATATATGAAAGATAACTTTATGGAGAAATAGAGATAGAAAGAAGAATCGATCAGCACTGGAAAGAAGAAGAAACTTTTGATATTTATATTTATATGTGTAAGAGAGTGTATATGATGTCTACTACTATGTACAAAAGTAATCATGATTTAAGGTTATTTGTGTGTTATTTATGTTTATAGAGTAAGGAGATGAATTTTATATATATATATATTTATGTATATATGGAATAACGAATGTCTATTATAAGATTTATATTTGAAGAAGAAAAAAATATCTTACAAAAGCAGCAACAAAAAATATATAAACAGTGAAAATGCGTGTGTAGATTATTAAGATTAAAGACATGGTGGATTCACCCAGAATTATAATTTCTTCGAAAGCGTATGGTATAAAGAAAAATCGTGTAGGGAAAATGAAAAAAAATAAAAATAAAAATAAAAGGATCATCGTTAATGCTACATATTATCTTTAAACTTGATTTTAAACCTTTGATCTTTAATTATTTCCCGGAGATTGACTCTGCCCACCACAGCCAACCGAGAAGACAAAAAAAGATAATAAAAATTTCTCGAATTTTTTTCGGAATGATTTTATTTTATTCGACCGAGAAAAAACAATAGTCGAAATTGAAAGAAGAAAAGAAATAAGAGAGAAAATCTCTGACGCGTTATCTTTAAATTTTTTGGGCGTATTTAAATTTTTTTTTATCACACACATCTTAGAAAAAAGAGAAAAGAAAGAGGAGAAAGAAGAAAAATTTTTTTAAAAAAGAAAATTAATACATCATCACATCAATCAAATGATTATTGAGGATACTTATTAGTATCGGAAAGGTGGTAGAGCGCAATAGTCGAATACGTTGCTGTTTGTCGATTGCAGCGATGATGATGATGATGATGAATTGAGTGGTGGTAAAAACCTTTCCTGTGGTGGCAATGGAGTATTTACAATATCACTAATACGATTAGTTGCCGAATTATTTCCGGTTATTATTAAATTTGTATTTGTTGATGAGGTAGTTTTCGTATTAGATGTAGTTATTATATTTTTTTTCATTGGAATATTTGGCGTGAAATTGATCGCGTTGATCATCGAAGGCAACATTGCACCGTTGTTTGTGCTATTGTAATAATAGTTCTTACTATTATGAGTTGTGAATTGACGAACAAGTAGAGAATTTGATGGTGAGCCTTCTTCTACTTGAGGGCCAAGTAAAGGTGATGACTCTGGCGTTAGGGGTGCAAATTCATTCTCGGAATCGGAGCAATTCTCAGAACAGAAATGTGATGAATGAATGTCACCGTTTAATCCTTCAATCTGATTACGATCAAAAGATCTTGCCAATAATGGTGGGCTTGGCAAATTGTTATTGTTAATGCCATTGTGTCGACAATCTTCATTACTGAGACGACGCATTCTTTTGCTTGGAGGTTCGAAAGGTGGGGGAATAGCGTTAATATGATTGATAGAAGCAAATGGCAGTCCACATTCTGGATGATTATAATAACTTGAACAGGCGGATGCCATCAAATTCGACGATGATGCAGCACTATTATTCTTGAACTCCATATTCAATTTTTGTTGTTGCTTACGTTTATCCTTTTTTGTCGGATTCGTATGAGTTCTTCGATGTCGCGTTAATTCATCAGATCGAGAAAATTTCTTTTCACATCCAGGAAACTCGCACCGATGCGGTTTTTCCCCCGTGTGAGTTCTTATATGACGCGTTTGATGTTCTAAGCGATGAAATGCTTTATTACACATTGGGCATTTGTACGGCCGTGGAGCATTCGATTTCTCGGATGACGATGAAGATGTTGAATGCGCACGTTTTTTACCATTACCACTGCGGCTATCATTATTTCCATTACCATTTTGCTGTACTTGATGATGCTGTTGTGGCATTGGAAACATTAATGATTCTTGCGGCGGTGATAATGGATGAAGATAAGTGGGAGGTGGAGGGGGGAGATGCTGTTGATTTTGATGCTGCTGTTGTTGATGATGATGATGATTATAATAAAGGGATTGATAATAATCAATTGAGTGGGGAAAAGAGGAAGTGAAAGAAGAGGAATGCAAATTAGAATTGGGCATGGTTGGAATTGGTGATAGAAGATTGGAAAGTGCTTCCTTCATTGATGATGATGATGATGATTTATTATTAATATTGGAAATGGGTGTATTTCTTATATATATATATAAAAAATATATATGTATGCAATGCTATTTGATTAATTGAATCACTTGTTCTTGTGTGTTGTTTATACGATGTTTTTGTCGTAAAAAAAAAACGAAAAAAATTTCTAGTTTTTATTGTTTTGTGTGTGCATGCAGTTTATTTGTTTGTTTTCTACGCTTGTGTGTTCTCTTTGAAAAACAAAAAAGAAACAGACAAAGAGAGAAATAGATATTAATTTGTGTCGTTTATAACTCTTTTTTCCTCTTAGTAAGGACGATGTCCAAGAAAAAAAAATTTGATTTGATTTGTCTGGTTAATTAATTAATTGGTTTGGGTTGGTCGTTTGAATGATTAATTAATTAGAGCGTAGCTGAATTTGTTTTTAATTACGTTGATGATGGAGTGACAGAAGAGTGCAGCATCTTGAGAAAATGAAAATGAAAATTCTGCACTTCTATTTTATATAAATTTTTCAGATAATATTTTTGTGCAATAAAATAAAGGAATGTTTCAAATAAAAATTCTAAAACACACAGACTGAAAATAATATATACATTATATTCTATTATATTGTTTTTTATATTACATATATATATATATATTATACATCATTATTGTTATTATATAATACGTTACAAGTGAATTGACGAATATAAATATACATTTTGTAACACTTTTTAATGCTAAAACATATCGATAAATATGATATGACGATGGTTATTATGACGATGAAGTTAATTTTTATTCTTTTTTTCTTTTTGCTCTCTTGACAGCCCAAACATGTGAAAGATTAGACGTTCGTAAACATATGCACACATAATTAACACACATATTTATACAAATAATAATTTTCCTGTATTATTGCTGCTATTGTATGGCGATAACGCACATGACGAAGATGATCAGAATGATAAGTCTCTTGTTAATCGATTTTTCACCCCCGATATATTTGAAGTGGTAAAAGAATATCTAAAATCAATTTCTTGGATTAATGGCCTCGAAACCCATTATTGTCATCCATTTACCATTGTCAATTTTTCCCTGGGTTCCTATACAAAGTTTAAATTTGGGGACAGCCCAGAAACGTTTGCAGTAATATTTCTCCATTGCTTTCGTTCGCCTTATCCTATCTATCTATATATCTAATTCCTCGCATCAACAATAGTGCTAAAAGAAATTAAGACAAAAAACTGGGATTTTTCACGGGAACAAGCAGAGATTCAATGGTCTCTTGTCATTTGCCTATGGAAGGATGGCATGATGAAAATAATAAACAAGAAACAATAGGAGGAATATAATAGACATAAATAATGATTAATTAATTAATAGAAAGTTAATATAAAAAGAATGACGAAAAAAATCAAGTTTATAGAATAAAAGTTATTGTTATTGATATTATTGTTAAAATACAGGTCTTTTTAGAGAATGATTGTCCATGACCTTTTTTTACCACGTTTTTTTTGTTCCTGTCGTATATTGTTGAGACACATGTGTGTATGTGTGTGAAATGAATTTTCAGATGCAAGTTTAAACGATTTCGTTATCATCGTCATAATTTTACAATAGCTGTAATAGCAACAATTTAAATTGTCCTTTAATCCAATTTCCCAATTTTAGTAAAGAATTTTAATGCAATTAACATCTCTCATATGTATGCGAGTGTGCGAACGGCCTTTATTCATCATAATACGTGTGGTTCATGAATTATCTAACAGTAAAATAGCTATTATAATAATCGATCTTAGGGAAAGGGGGGGGGGGGTATTATGCTTCCTTTTCGCTAGGAGCTTTGATTGTTTCGAGGGAGGAAAGTTTCGATCATTATGAATTTTTTAACTTGTGATAATGATATAATAACATTATTATCGGTTTCACATCCTTGTAGCTATTACAAATACAAAACCCGAGAATCTGCTATTGTTGTCTATCCCCCGCAAATAGCATCTAATATCGTCATCAATAATAATGATAATGATTATTATGATTATTATGATTATTATGATTATTACATCAAACCGGAATTTTGTCATTTCACAGGATTACAAGCTCTTAGGAATGAGCTTTTTTTTATTTATATTTTTTTTTCTATTAATTTTTTACTGAAACAAAATAAAAACTGTCAAATTAATAAGAAGATTAGCAAACGGGTTAAATTTTGTTTGTGCGTACCGTGTGGTGTAGTATTTACTATATTTTGTGTGTGTCAACTTTGAATGGTAACAAGTTGAAAAGCATGTTTTTTGATTATTACATATATAAAATAAAATAGTAACTAGCATTTACTTAATGGAAATCGAAATCACATTCTACCCTCGAATTTGTTCTATTATATAGTGGGATTAATATAAATTAATTAGAGTTTGACGTCTCTCTCCCCCTAACACGAACCTCTGCCAATTTTGGGTATTTAACTTTTATCTAATACTATTAGTGCTACTAGCATTTAGTAAATTGTGTTTGTTATTGTGTGCGTGTATGAATGTGGTTATTATTCATTCTTTCTCTCTTTCTCCTTTCTTTAGAATTTTTCCCCCACAAAACTTGTTTTTTTTTCTATCATTATCATTATCATCATAATCATCATTATTAGAAGATTGTAACACACGATAGAAAACTGTTATTATTAGTGCATAAATGGTAATGTGCATATATCGATACGATTATTATCTAGACATATCAGGTTATAATAACATACTAATATGTATTGTAGGCTTGAATAATATCTTTCTGATCTTTTTTTTGACAATGTAAATGATGGATTCGGTTGCACTAATAAATTATTTTTTTTTTCAATTTTACATATGTGATTATTGTATAATAAAAAAGTCAAATAACAAAATTATGGTGCAGCACATAGACCCAAATTGAAGGCATTTCATATTTTGTATGGATTATTGTTGAAGTGGGGATTACCGTAATTCGCAGTATAAACCAAATTTTTTTTATTAATTAAATTTTCTGCTGGAACATAAGAAGAGACCCTGGTGATTTATGCGGACAAATTGCGGTGATTTTTTCTATGGATTTATTATGTTATATTTCCAATTTTCATATCAAGGAGGGTTATCAAAAGCTATTGGTAGCGCTGTTTATAGTTAATTTAAATTTTTTTCGGATTTGGCAATTTCATTAATAAAAATGTATAATTTCCCTTATAAATAAAAATATTTTTGTATACTTAAAATTTGTATATTCAACTATGATTATTTAATCTCAGGTGATACAAACATTTGGTGCTTGCATAGCGAGATTTTTTGAATTCCACGTTTTTCCTCTCACGTTAGGCTTTTAGTCTAGATTTGTTGGAAATGAATATATACATTAAACGTTGTAAAAAAAACTGTCAAAAATGTCACCAAGAAAATACATTTTAGCATTATTTTATTAAAAATTAATATTTCATCTGTTATTATCATAACAACAATCGCCTTTTGGCGTTTTGCCCGAAAGTATTCCCAAAAATGGCTATTGCCTATATATTTTTTTGATCGACGATCCCGGTCAAAATACCTTAAAGCAGAAAAATAGAGTTTATTTATTATTATTTATAGTAACACATTGTTTATTGTTGTCATTGTCTATCTCAAATTTTCATGCCAGCATGTGTAAATTGCGTGAAACTAATGGTCAAGTAAAGAATGTTATGTATGTATGTATGTAGGTATGCATGCATATATGCACACCTACATGAATATTTGCATATACAAGGGTCAATCATCAGTATCACTTTCTATATATTCGTAAATACAGAAAAATCAGATGATTTTGTTCTGCTTTTCGTTTGTTATATGCCAAAATTAGCGGATCACAAAATTGATACAACGGTTTTTAGAGTTTTATCTTATTGAACACGCGCACACTTGTTTGATGCATTAGATATATGCACGTATTTTCTTGCTACTTTTTTGTTTTCGTTTTTCGTTGTCCCGCTTATCTTTACAATATCTGCTGCAAGAAAGATGAACACTCTGTTTACGATCCATCTTCATTTCCATCCTTTGTATCTCGCAGGAATCGTATTGTTCTATGTAATACTATTATGTGAACTATGCAGGTAAACGCGTGTCGATAATCGGTAAATCTAGCCTAGTTTCTATTTAGGTCTATTTCTCGGTTGCTTTCTTTTCATTCACACGTATATCACCGATTCAATCTGGTACTTCACAATATAGACGTTTTCACGTATGTGCATGCTATTTTACTATTTCCTGTGGATATACAGTTAAATAATATGCACATATGTATTGTGTTTCCGAATGACGCGCGTTTTTTCATTCTTTTAGAAACTTGAGATATGCAGGTCCTGTGTCTTTGTAATGCCCAAATCCAAACAATCAATATATTTGATGGTTTTATTACATTTGATAGTTTTGTTATTGGGTCACTCGAAAATTTTTTTTTTGAATCTGTATTTACTCGGGCGACTATACATATAGTAGTGACAACAAAACAATATTCATTATTATTTACTATTCATTGTTTTTATTTTTTTTTATGAATAGCTCAGCTCATCTAGCTCGTGGTAAAGATTATGATTACGTTTCTACAAGAGAATATCTATGCGAGTTTCCCTGTCTCGGAATAATAATGGAAATGCACGTTTTTTTCATATGGAATCTACCCACGTTTAAGGCAATGCATTAATATATACTATTTTTGTTCAAAAAAAATAATAATAACGACTATTAGAACTATTACGTCTTAGGAGCACCTTTATGATAACTTAAACAGTTACCTGATCAACCGCCAATTTTTTTTAATATGATCTAATACTAAAGGAGTGCATTTCCCGTTACGCGTTCAAAAGATAACTGTGATGCATACAACCACGTGCACAAAGGCCAGTTCTCAATAAAAAGCGGGAGATAATTTTATAAGGTGAAATCACGGGTTATAGTGATCGAAGAATGTGGCTGCGCCTACAACCTATACACTCCTAATTGAATCTCATACTTCTGTTCAGGTCTGTGAGAATGCACAAGTACTGCAAGGACCCATTAAAGTCTCAGGGATAGGCCTCAGCGCTAGCGAGTGCTGGCTCTCCTTGTGAATGTTGCTGAAACGTAAAATGGCGAGATAATATGTTTCGGCACCGTTAATATCTCTATCAAGCTCGGTGTTCCACAAGACATCAAACTTTTTATAAATGTGCCACTTGCTGAGAAATGCATATTCTTGAAACGCTTTATGATGCGCGAGACGAAGCTATGAATGTTTTGCTCTTTGTAAATCGCAAGAAATTCAAGATGAAATGTCGCTCTAAAAAAGACCCCAACAGTCTATAGAGTCTTATCGAAGCACTGGGTAGAAAGAATGATACCAAAATTGTTAACATTGAGGTACTTTGCTCGCAGCCGTTTAATGCCTTCCTTCTCGACCGCGGAGAGCAATTATAGGTCCATCGCGCTGTTCCAAACCATTTTCTAAGTTTCTCTCGTTCTTCTTAGCTAGATGCGATGGGGCTTACCTGCCGAAAGCCTTCTGTCTTTTTGACGGATTTATTTGCTTCTTTCCTTGATGGCCTTTCGGCTTCTCTCATTATTGATGATGTAATGTGGCTCATTTTGTCACGCCATAGACGTCGTGTTGGCTTCGAATAAGCTTTCGGCCTTGTTGACAGTTTCATAGACACTGAAGCAGAGAACCATGTGTGGCAACCTGTTCTTTTTAATAAAGATCGCCACAATTTTGGATCCAAAGCGATGCCGTAAGACTATTTGAATGTAGACTGATTCCAGAATGGCTGTTGAGTGGCGTTATTTAAAGGTGGCTCGTTATCGAAGTGTTTGCGTTTTGAGTTCGGCATGGAATGTTTCTATATCATAGGTGATAATCCGTTAAGTATATATTATTTACTTGCATATCTCTAATCGAAAAATCGCTCTTTCAAGAGGAGGTGCGATATAATTGGTTGTGTTTTTTTACTTTCTCAGTAGGTCACGATACGATAAAAGGGCGGTATGGTTCTTTCACAGTGTTTATATAACGGAAAAACAAGTTTCGATCATACCGTATAGCGCTGCACACAGCATCCCCTTAAATTAGTAATTCCCTCATGTTAGTTGTTGGCCAATTCCATGGTCATAAGCCATTTTTCATATGACTTTGGTTATAATTATAATAAAATTGAGTCATATAAGGTCATATGACCCTCATGTAATTTTCAGATTTTTACGATTTAATATAGTTTATGGATAATTGCAATTGAAATGCGCTCAGTCAATATATTTACATTATGAAAATTTTGGCAAAATATCTAATGTCGACTTTCATGAGTCGTATATAGTTAATAGCCAAATAGCTATATTATATTTGATTCATATTTGCATAAGATTTAGCCTTATTATTAACGATCTTATAGATGCCGTAAAAAGTTCGAAAATAAGCTATGTCATTTGCTATGTGTAATCTATATAAAATTACCGAAAACAAGCTATCCCCTCATTCGGACTTTTACGATATTTTTCGAATTTGGTTAAATTTTGTCACGGATGATAAAGTTTGCCTGAAATTTTGGTTACTATGTATGCAATCTATTTGCTTTCATTGATGACCCGTTATATATCAAGAATCTCTATGTTTTTCACGCCATTTACTATTATTATGATTATGACATTATATTAATGTTAAATTATTATTTTTTTAGATTATTATAATATTTGTATTTGTATGACCAAAAAAATCCTTTAACGATATGGTTACCCATTACTATGATAAGTTTTAAAAGTTCTGACTTTTTTAATTAGAAAGTAAATACGAAATTTTAGTCCATTATTAAATTTGTATTTAGTTCTTAATTAGAACTTTATTGATGACTATAGATGTTATACGCCTAAATTGAATAATTATCAAGCACAAACGACATAGCAAAAATTTCGTCCAGAAATTGTGCCGTGTTTAATTTGATAGAATCTAATAATATTTGGAAAGGTTTTATTTATTTCTTCATAATTTACTTGGTTTTTTTTATCATGAATCCATATTATAGAGCTTAATGAGTTTGATTAAGTATTTTAACGAATTTTGCCATATATCAACAAACAATCAATCAAACCGTTTGTATAAAATATTCTTTTTATTTTGCTCTCATATTTATTTAACCTAATGGAATGGTATGCATGTTAGTTTGTCACATTCATTTTTACATTTATTTAAAGGTCCGTTCATTCCCATGTTATTTTTTAACTAGCATGTGCTATTTTTTCTCAAAACCAAAGGCTTCAATAGAAAGAATGGCTATTTCCTCATCCTCTTGCTACTCGCTTGTCCTAAATACTGAAACAAAAACGTTACTTTGCCCGGTGCCAGGATGCAAAACTCGTCTCACGTCTGGAACGCGTTTATGTGATGAACATAGTGTTGCGATATTACGTAAATAATATAAATTTGGTTTATATCAGCCTAATAATAGTAAAAGCAAATTTTCGCAATATTTTTTATCTATTAAATAGAAGAAAGGAAGGATCTCCCAAATCTTAGCATAATCAGACTCCCAACCTCTAATACCAACGAATTTGTCACGTTATTCCCACTCTCGAAATCTTCAGAGCGATATACCTCTCTAGTAACTTCAATAATGAATGACTGGAAAAAGCAAAATGTGACTGATTTAAAAATCGAAACAATTGCCGAGATTCATCCAAGTCCAAGTCAAACCAAAACTTTCAACGAATACAAGACAATGATATTGAATACGAGAAATGATGATGATGATGTCAAAGATAACGTTTACAATCATAATAAAGTCATGGCACTTTATCACGGAACTCATCAGCATTGTGATCCACTTCTCACAACAGAAAACGGTCAACTGCAATCCAATTCTCAAGTATTATGTGGAAACTCTAATTGTGGCGTTTGTGGTGTCATTTTAAATGGATTTGACCCTAATAAAATTGGACAAAATGCACGCGGCGAAACTTTTCAGAGGTTGGGGAAAGGATTTTATTTCGCTCCGCACCCGTCGAAAGCGCATTATTATTCACGTGGCGCGGTTTGTTTTTCTGTTTAGATCTGATTGTTTGCATAGCTGCTTGTTGCTTTATTAGATATTAATCAATTTTTTTTTAACTAGCAAAAGTGCCATTCTAATGATCCTACGCGAAAAACGCAAGTTTTACTTCGATGTCTCGTCGCGGTTGGAAAACCATATCACGAGAATGTTGTTCAGCCAAAAAAAACCGCGCCTCCTGAAGGATATGACTCGGTTTATGGTGCCATAGGCACTTGCAAATCACGTGGACACGGACCTTTAAATTGGCCTGAGTATGCTGTGTATGATCCAAGGGCTGCAATTGCCGTTGATTACATTGTGTATAGTTATACTTCAACTTCAGAATTTTGATAGATAAACTTGTAAAGAATGTAGTATTTTAAGAAAGCTCACTAAAAATCGAGAGTTTTATAAGACAAATAATAATATGACTATTTAATAATTATCGTTATTATTGCCAATAACACATTTATGCTACTTCTTTACCAAGAAATAAATACAAAATAGAAACAAAAGAATATTTAACTGATTTTTACACTAACAACTAGTAAACTCGGAATTCGTGAAACCACACGTGTAGCGAAGGGATAAAACTAACTGTTAGTCAAATTCATACACAAGCCTTCATCAAAAAGTTTTCGGTACGTAAATGATTAAAAAATAGTTTTCTTCATTTCAGATTACCAATAAAATTTCTAATCGGGATTACAAACAAACACCACAGCTATTTATATTGGCTGAAACAAATGTGGACCATTGAAGTCTTTGTTCTTCTTGATAACATGACCTTGAAAACGAAGAGAACTTCTGGACTTCACGAATTACGATTCCGAATTCCTGATAGCAAAACATTCGCCGAAAGCGTGGCTAAAGAATATTACTCAATTCAATGAATCATATAAATAAATTTATATAATATAGGTTCTTTCATTTAAGAATATGATATCACCATTTTACATCACTATATTTGGAAATTGTCATGAGCATCACATGAGTATTTAAATTACTATGTTTAGAAACAATAGTTTAGCATCATACTTTTTTCAATTAAATAAACATGAGTATAAAATCGGGATTTTCAAAACGTGTGGTTTTTATCACGGATATTTTGACTAATCTGGCGAAACATCTTTTCATGATTCTTAGACGAGAATTCTGAGTACAAATATCTTCAAGGATGTCGTTAAATTTTATCTTAATTGATTCATTTTTTTATCCTTTTTTTTCGAGTCGAACTGTTGTTTTTTTTTAATTCTAAACTTCGGTTCGACTTATCACTTTTTGTGATATTGGCAATTCCCATTAAGGACGTATCGCGAAATGAAATTCGCTAAAGTTCTCCAAGCCGAGTCCGTCCCCGAGTGGCGAAAACAGCAAGTTTTTTTTTGTCTTAAAGGATGAGATAGTTCATCATAAAGTTTCATAGGAATAATAATATTTTGATTTATTTAGTTACATAGACTATAAGTATCTAAAAAAGCTACTAAGACAGGTAGAGAAAACACGCACAATCTATGACGCTGAACAAGAAGCAAACCGTAAACGTCATAAAACTCAAGAAAATGTAGGAACTTTGTCAGTACAGTCTGACGAAAAACCATTTCGTACCTGGAGTATGAGTAGTATTCCGGGAGTGAAACCTCTCGTAGATAGGTTCATGGCTTTAAGTAATAGAGCTAATTTCGACTCCGTTTATTGTAAGCTATTTGCATTATAGCTTTTTTTACACCGCGTATTCCTTAATGCTAAGAATCTAATCCCCTCATTCCTTAATGCATTAATTAGATCGAAATGACGTTAGGAAAAACGTGACTCTTGCTAATTTCATGGATCACGTGAACGATGATGAACGCGTATTTTTTGAAAAGATAGACAAGGAACTAGAAATGATCAAAGATTTTTATAAAGGTATTTTTATTTTTATATTAGTTGCATCTGATCATTAGCTGTTTGTTCTTATATTCCTTTATTATTGATAGAAATGGAAGAAGAGGCTTTGAAAAATTTCAAAATTCTAAAATTTCAATACAAAGAAATGCGTGAATACAGAAAAAAGCAAAGGAGATTGCAAGTAAGAATTAAATTGATTATTCATTGAGAAGAATAGAAATTTTTATGAAGAAAGAAATTTATTGGATTTTACATTTATTCATTAGAGGAATGGCCGCCGGTCTGATCGTTGGTCTAATTCCGTTTCTTTAGTTAAACAAAGTATTAATAGATTATCTATGCCCGTGGGAACAATAAATAAAGTTTCATTTGACACAAATTCGCCGACCGAAGATCTACCACCCATGGACTTTGATTATAAAGATGCGCGTAAAAAAATAAAAAAGGCAGTGTTTGAATTTTATCGAGGAACCGAATTTTTGAAAAATTATAAGGTTGTTAAATTTGCAACATTGTCGTGTGGATATTTTTCATCTATTAAATTTTTCGTATAATTTTTTCTCAAAAGGTTTTGAATCGAAGTGGATTCGCTAAGATTCTCAAAAAATTTGATAAGGTAATTTTGTCAACAACGATTAATTTATGTGATTAAACAAAATGTCATATTCTCATCTCTTATTAAATTGACCTTTTTTCTATCAAAATTAGCTAGCGGGATGGAAAGGAGGTTCCCTATATATGCAAAAAATAGACGAAAGTTATTTTGTAACATCCAAAGTATTGGATAAAATTATCAAAGAAACTGAGGTAATTGTTTTTTCAAGTTTCTAAGTTGTATTTTAATTTCAATCATTAATTTTTTTGATGAATTAATTTTCTAGAATTTTTACGTGGATAAATTTGAAGGTGGAATGCGAAAACAAGCTTTGAGTAAACTTCGCCTTCCTAATAAAACGAATCAAGTAATATAAATTTCTACTTTTCCATCATTTTTATCGTAATTTAACTCCGTGTATTCTGACATCATTTAGACATATCATTTCTCAGTATGGCGCGCTGGTGTTTACTTGGGCATAAGTTTTTGTCTCCTTTTTCGGGTGGCTGATTATGGTAAGTTTGTCTGTTTGTTACTTAATATCTAGATTTTATTCTCATTCATCCACTATAATTGTTTTAATTAGTTTTTGAGTTATATCCTACATTCGGATCCGATAATAAATGGTCGGTTATTTTACAAATATACGGTGGATTTTTACTTCCCATTGTAATATCACTGTTGTTTGGACTGAGCCTGCTTATATGGAACGAATCAAGAATAAATTATAAGTTTGTTTTTGAGTTCGATCCTCGAGAAAATTTGGATTATCAGCAATATTTTGAGGTATTGTTTTTGTTATTTTTACTAAGAATATAATGATGATCTTTATTTTTTATTTAATTTAATTTAATTTTTTTTCATCATATTTAGCTTCCATCGTTGGCATTTCTATTATTGTGTTTTACACTTTTCCTTGTCTTTGCTCAATCATTAATCCAGTTTACGTGGTTCCCTGCCATTTTCGTTATTATATTTCTCTGTCTCTTTCTTTGCCCTTTTCCAATATTTTATTATGATGCAAGAAGATGGTTTATTGTTGGTTTGGTAATAATGTTCATTAGTTAATTTCTCGTTTTTTCACGAAAGCACAATCGATTAACTTATTATTTTTGTATAACTTCAGTTACGAGTATCCTTTTCATTTTTCTTCCCAGTCGAATTTCGAGAATTTTTTCTCGCAGACTGCTTAAACAGTTTATCGTACACTTTTGTTGCGATGGGACTTTTTAGTTGTGCTTATACATATGACTGGCTTGAAACGCGCAAGTGTTTTTTTATTTGTTAAAGGAATATCAATGAATTGTGGCTAATTGTAATTCAAACTTGATTGTAACAGAAGCTCGTTGTTCTACGAGGGGTGATTTAATTCCGCCTTTTCTTGCCTCAACTCCTGCTTTCTGGAGATTATTACAATGTTTGAAACGTTATCTGGACACCCGCAAAATATATCCGCATATAGTAAACGCAGGCAAATACGTATCATCTATTTTAGCTATATTTCTTTTATTTTTTTATCGAGGTAAGTTTTTTAATTTTAAAATTAATTCTTAAAAAATACATATTCACAGAATTTTTTATTTCAATTAGAGTTCGAGGGCGTAAATACTTTATTCATTCTTTGGGTAGTGCTCCAGTGTATAAATTCAATTTATACAGGCTTGTGGGATGTAATTATGGACTGGTCCCTGTTCAATTTGGAGAGTGATAATATCTTACTTCGAAATGAATTGGGCTATAGTCGAAAATCGGTGTACTACTTTGCGATTGTGTCAAATTTCGTTTTGAGATTTAGTTGGGTGATACTCGCTGTGAATAAAAATTATAGTAAAGGTCTGCTCGTTTTTGCGGTTGCATTTGTTGAGATGCTTCGGTAAGCGAGGAAAATCCAAATTAACTTGAATTCGAGTCTACGGATTTTAATTTTGCTTTCTTAATTTTTAATAGACGTTGGCAATGGATCTTTTTCCGTGTAGAAAATGAAGTGAGTAATTAATATTTTACCGTTATTCGTTAATGTTTTATTATAAAAATCCTCATTAGTTTTCCTCTATACATCAATTCAGCATATTAACAATTGCATTCGTGGTCGAGCAATCAAAGAAGTCACCCTTCCATTTGTTTTTAAACCCGAAGAACTTAGTACTATTACAGTATCAACTACGGGACATGATAAGCTTGCTTCTGGTGATGAAAAAATAGCTGCCCAAAAAAGAGCCAGTCAGAGAACTAAGCCAGTGAACTTTATGAGAACCTTTTATTCAGAGAGAGATCAAGCCTCACATGCTTTCTCAGACTTTGAACCGCGCCGCGAGCCAAACTTCGCTGGAATACAAAGTGATGACGAGGACTTTGATGATGATGATGATGCTGATGATGATCCGTTTTCATCCAATCGAATCCTCTCAATATATGATATCGATATAGAAAATGAAGCAGCGCGAAAACTTCGAGATCGCAAAAGCTCATCAAAAATATTAGAAAGTAACATTATTTCAATGAATAATATTGATGAGAGTTCTGACGATCACCAAAGCGGTCAACCTTTGGAGTTAGACGTTATGAATCAATATAATAGTAGAAGAATGCTAAACTCTTTAGAAAATTCCACTAATAATAACAGCGCAAGGCGACAAAAATTTAGCGACGATGAATCTCTAGATGAAGAAGCAGGACGACACAGGAAAAGAAATCCAAGAATTTCTTTTGCAAACGTCAAGTAATGGACAGTTTACTCGTAGGAATGTAGACGATTTTAGTTATATCTTATCTATACAATTCTTATAGAATCATAATTTTCTTGTGTACATTATAGTCATGTAATAACTTTAATATTCTTTTTTATACCTACTTTTCAGTCTAAACTTTTGTAAAATGATATTTTTTAATTAAATTTCTGATATGTATTACGAGCAGCAATATTTAATAATTTTAAGAAGTTATAATTCCTCTTTTAAAGAAAAGAAAGATATTAACCATACGATTTCCAATTGTCTAATATTCTGTTTTGTCATCCTATTTAGTATTTTCCCAATCTAGCTTAGTCACATATATTTCATCAATCTCATGCCCATATAAGAAGATCGAATGGTAACTATTTTGAATTATAAAGATCATGTTAATCAACTTTGTTGACAAACGCCACTTCGTATCAAGATGAGTAATATTTACTCACCAGCTTTCAAAGTCTTTGAATAAGTGCATGAATTTAATTTTAGATTCGATAGATAACATTTAGAAATAAATGTCGTGATATTAAAAAATCAAATTTTGATAAGATCATTTGTTTACCCGTATTCATTGATTCATTGAATTAATAGAAGATATATTTTTTTTTATATTTTGCATGAGTAAAAAAAGTTATTCAAAACCTTTTAAACTTTATTTATAAGTTAACCTTAAATAAAAAAATAATCTTTACACACTTTCCAATTTGGCTTTCTCAAGTATAGATGTACTATAAAAGGGTTTGGATCTTGATATAAAATAAGCTTGTTGTTTATATTAAAAGTTCTCATAATGCACTCTGACACAGATCAAATAAATTTTTTAATTTAACCTATTTCCTTTATGGTAGTTATACACTTACCACAAAACGAGTTTCATTTCTTCAATAATAAGGATACTAAAATACCTTTTTCTCTTCCTTTTTTTGCCCTTTCTCTCTTGTATTAAGGATGTCAGATCTACGTACCTAATTTTAGACATGATATCGTCGACTTGAGAGTCAAACTTTTATGCAGTGTATGTAAAGGTATGTCATTGTTTTTTTTCATTAATGCGGGATTCTTTGAATTATCAGCACGCGATTTTTGTAAAAAGAAATCACATTATAAAAAATGCACACATACTTTCCCAATAGCAAAAAACGAAAAAAATATTACTATAAGAAATGCGGCCCGTGCCAATACTTCACTCAATGATTAATCAAAAAAAGGGGGAAGGTAAATAACTTTCTTTTCGACGATGATGATTATGCTGATAATGTATAGATACTAATTCCCGTGTGAACCAAAATGTGGTGTAATAATTTTTGGCAAGAAAAAGCATTGCATTGCGCTACGTGAGAATGCAAAGAAAATAAAAGATTTCGAAAGAAATTCAGAATTTTCGTATAAGGGTTAGCGGGAGATTTATTGGTTGATCTCATCAAAAAAAAAAGGGACGCAAAGGAGAAAGGTTTACCCAGCAAACCGAGAGGAGACAAATAAAGAATTTGCGATAATCTTTTTCCTTCACGAATGGAAATAAAAAGGGAAAAACGATTTGTGTAATGGCACTGTTATTTTTATCCTTGTTTGAAGCGAGAATCGACATGTTTGTTTGTTTTCTATTTCTCCAGTAATTCACTTTCGACTTATTTTGAAGTTTTAATTATTATTGGAGTTTGATGTGATACTGCTGACCACACAGCAGGTACAATGCCACTTCTATTATTATTAAAAAATTAATTATATAAATTATATGCATTTTTATATGTAATCTGCCGTTTCACGCCTGCATGAACAAATAACATAGAATAAATGCAGAATTTCGAGAGTTTTAAATTCAATGAATCTTTCAACGTACATTTTAGGATCCATGTTCTACTATACCTAAAGACGCTCGATGCAAATTGACGTACTTTACAGTTTCTTTTATTCTGATTCATAATGACGAAACGGTAGTAGGATAATGAATCAAAAAGAATCCAAAATCAGAGAAAAGATACAGTTTATCGTAGGTAGCACATAATAACGGACGATCTCTATCGTAATGTCTTATGAAATAATGACTTTTGGCTAATCCCATAAACGGTACATATCTGGACTAGACTATATCTTTTATGAGTGGGTTAAAAACTATATATATATATATATATAATTGTTCAATTTTCTGCTATTAAATAATAGGCTACAATGTATTCTTGTTTTGCATGAGTTGTGTGTCTTGTGTCATGAAGCAGATTGAAAACAGATCTCGCGATTATTGTTGTTGTTCTCTAGCACGAAAAATCGACGAATCAATTGTGCGTTGTATGGTGGCAAGAAAATTAATAATTTAGTTTTCCGGGTAAAGCGTTCAAGAAATTTTTCTCTTTTTAGCAACAGAAAAATTCACAACACTAACTTTGTTAGTTATTGATGCTTAGCACTTTTTTTTAATCTGCATCGTTTTGCATCTTTCTGCATATGCAAAAGAAATTATTCGGCAATCTGAATAATCTGAATAAGTTGCCTTTCCCATAACCCTAAAAGTAATTGTTTGCATATACATCATTTTTTTAAAAAGTTGAGAGATAAAAAGCACTTGAATAAAAAAAAATCAGTTCAAAAGCTAGAAGAGTCTTTATTTCTTTGAAAAAAGGTAATAATGCATTTTATTTTGTGTGACAATCTGATATAATAAAGTCCAATCCACTTCAATTCTAGTTGACTTGCGTGCGACTCAATATGCTATTGAATGCCTTTTCGGTTGACGACAACACACACGTGTATATGATTTCTATTTTAACAACACCGATAAAGGGAATCAGATCTAACGTTAAGTTGTATTTATTTCCTTTACAAAGTTCTTTTATTCTCTAACCATATAAAAAAAACCGACAGAAATTACTCGATACACACGATGATGAAGATCAGGACTATTAATAATCTTGTCAAAAAACTATTTTTAAATTTAAAATTTTTTCAAATAGAGAAATTACTCATTATTCAATTACGCCCATAATAACATTTCGGTTACACATGTCCCAATACCAATACGCATTTTATATTGATATAAATAACGTAAATCAATGTTGTCTATTGTTATTTATTGAAAGCCCTGAAACTTTTGTTAACCGTAACATTTCACAGTTACAAGAAACTTCAAATCAAAATTTAATCATTAAAAAAAAATTTCTTGTGGTTGGTTGATTGCTCGGTAAAATTAATTAATTGGAAATTTTTTTCTTTTCGTTCTTAACATCATCATTATCATCAGCGGCAGCAATTATATGCGTGCGCGTGTGTGTGTGTGTGTGTGTGTATATATATATATATATATATATACATACATCTATCTATATTTTATTTTATTATAACATCACCATAAAAAAATAAATACCCCTCTTTCCCAAACACTCCTCTCATTTTTTTCTTTTGTTTTTTTAGACTTGGCAAAGATAGAATAGGATAGAAAAAGCATAATAATATACCCCATTTTCTTTGTATGTCGTAGACGACACGACGGCGAAATACTTTAAACGTAATACCTAATATCTTTTGTCTTCTTATTTTATAACGAAACGTGCGAAAAAAAGTTTATCATTCAACAAAACGATTATATATTTAAACGCACATACACGACTTATTCTCATACATACACATACACATAATAATATTAATCAAATAAAAAGTAATACTTGTAAATAAATGATCTTTTCACATACACATAAACATACTTATTATACACACATATCATAAAGCGACAACGAACACTTTTCCTACTCTTACCTAAACGACAATTTTATTAATCTACCATTTCGTATAATAACCGAGTAGAGTTTTCCTTTTACCAAAAACCAAGCTAATAAATATTGACTAGCAGAAAAAAATAATACAAATGGTAAAAGTCAACCTTCGATTTGGGAAACCCAAAAAAGGTGGCGGAACCCAAAATGAAACGGACACTTCGGTTCCGACCTCGCCAACCACCATCGCCCCGCCTTTGGAACTTCCACTAAATTTACCACTTATCTCGGTGTCCGACAATCCCAACACTAGATCCTATAATAATAATTATAACAATGGCAATAATATCAATCATAATAATAATAACCAGAATAATAGTAATGGAAACGGACTAATGGATGAAATACTTAGTACGTTGACTTCGACTAGCAATACCAATCAAGGTAGATTTAAGTTATTTATATATATATAATTAATTAATTAATGTTAATATTGTCTTCCCCATTAAATGCTAATCTCTAAAATATGGTTGCTAATACTTTACCATTCTAAACTATGATTTTCCTTCAAAAAATAAAAAACAATAAGGGGGTACAAGTGTTCTTGACCCAGATTTTAGTCTTGCCATGGAACTATCAAGGAGACTTGAATTCTCTAGTGATCCTCCGACAACATCCACGTCACCAACTTCATATTATAATTCTTCATCTTTCTCTAACAATCCGAATAGTAGTCTCTCCAGTTTTGCTACTACTAATAACACCACCTCTCCTCAAAATTTATATACTCGATTCAATTTACCGGCAACAGCAGCAACAACAACAACAACAAATAATAATAATTCTTTTTCATCAGGATTGCCTAATAATCTTTCGAGTTATCAACAATTTCTCAATAATAACAACACCAATAATAGTAATACCGAAACCACAAAAAGTAAATCATTCCAAAAGCCATTGGACAGTGATGAGGAAACAGAGGAGTCCTCAAGTAGTAGTAGCAGCGAAGAAGACTCGCGTAGAAAAAAGAAAAAGAATAACAAATCAAGTTCACGAAGGAATAAGTCAAAACATAAATCTGGTAAAAAGAAAAAACCAGTTGATAGTGATGAGGAAACAGAGGAATCTGGTTCTGATGATGAAGATTCAGATGACGAAGCAAGTCTCAAGAAAAGACCGGGTCATCAGAAACGTGACAGTGATCCTTTAATAGAAGTAATGAAAGCTCGTCGTAAAGAAGTCACACAAAAGATTTCCCTGGTGGAAAATTGGGTTGCTGCTGTTAATCCAACTGATGGTGAAAATAATGTGTTAGATCGAATGAAAGATCGGCATCGTGTTGAAGCGCGGTCACTTGTAACTCCGCCCACTGCTGTTCCACCACAATCTTATGGTATTCCTGATGATGATAGATATCATAGGGATGAATGGGGCTACGATCGATATGATAGATATGATGGTCCAAGAGATCGCGATGATTATCGTGATCGTGATGATTATAGGTATCCATTACCGCCGCCTGGTGCACGAGATCCAAGGATTTTAGGACCTGGTGGTTTTGTTGATGATAGAGACGATTACAGAGTTCCACCTAGAGATCCTCGAGATCCACGTCATAATGGTTTTGCACCGGATCATCGAGAAGATTATCGATATGGACCTCGTCAGGCTGGACCTAGAGGTCAATATATTGACGAGAGAGATCGACCTCCATATGATGATCGATCAATTCAAGATGATGTTCGTTCCAAAAGTTCAAATGCTCGGTCCAGACACCCAGAAGGATATCTTGGAAGACGTGAATCTACTAGTTATGGCCGACCAATGGCACCACCCATTAATGAAAATATGTATGGTTCAAAACAACACAGTGGTTCATCGGGTGGGCACTCTTTAAACGGCGATGAAGTTCCTTTGGGTCGTAAATATCGAGATGACTCTTTAGCAGGACGTGTTCCTTCAAGTAGTCAATCCTCATCATCAGCAGGTTCAGCTACATCATCCAGGGACGGATCTCATAATAAAACGTTAAAAAATGATCATTTAATTCGTAAAGTTCAGCCGCAGGCACCTTCTCATAAAACGTCATTTTCCTCGAAAAATGGCGGATCATCCGCAAAAGAAAAATATCGTGATGAAGCTTCATCAAAACCAACTACTAAATCGAATAGTACTCATTCTCGACAATCTTCGTTCTCATCAGGACCTATTGGACATGGCTCCGCAGTAGGTAATGAATCGCCATTAAGACAAGAATTCCGCCACGATCATCAAATAAAAAATGGTTCAGACAATGATCCATCATATTTTCGGCGTTCTTCGGATTCTGAAATTAACGATGATTATCATGATAACGAAAGATCAGGTCAATATCAACAGAACTTCAAACATCAACAACAACAAAGGCAACAATATCCACCCGATTATCAGCCTCATCGGCAACAAGAGTTACGTGACAATGAGCGCACTTTCCAAGATGATCAAGAATCTTTCGATGAAGACCTAAAACCTTTAGCTAATGTACATAATTATAATCAGAATAATGGAACATCATCAAAACGTGAAATAATGGACAATGAGCGAAATAATCACCAATATAACAACAACAACCACAGTAATAACAGTTATTCATCACGTCGATCCTCTGTTAAGGGATCTGATGGCGACTCACCATTACCTTCTCCAACAGGAAATAGCCACAAAAATAAATTCAAAAGGTCTAAATCTCAATCGGATAGAAAAAGAACCGTGAAGCACCAAGTTGCACCTTCCGATGAATCAAGTTCAGAAGAAGAAGAAGGATCTGATAGAGATAGCGATAATGAGCCTATCAACTTACCAAATAATGGACAATCACGTTCCCAAGGGAATATACCTCCTCATATGCGTCAAGATCATTATGGTGAAGGAGTAAATGGCGGTTTTCGACCAGATTCTTATGCTCCTCCAAGATATGGTCCAAATGGATATCGGGAGGAACCTGTGAATCGATATCCTCCCAGTCGTGATGATTTACCAAATGGAAGATATCCTCCTGGTAGTCGAGATGATTTATTGCCACCACCCGGTAGATATCCACCCAACAGAGAAGAGCCTATTTCAAGATATGCAAGTGAACCTGATGAATTATCTGTAGGGGGGAGATTTCCTCCACCACCACCAGGTGGATATCGGGATGATTCAAATGCAAGATATCCGCTATTTCGAGATGAGCCTTCAGTAAATGCTCCATACCCAACATTCCGTGAAGAACCTCCGTATGAACGTGGAAGATTTGCAGCCCCTCGAGCTTTACCATTAATAGAACAAACACCACCTGAATTATCGATAGGTTCTAAGAAATTGCCATTGATTGAAATGGCTGGCTATAGATACGATCAAAATAAACGAACACCCGTGCAGACCAATAATCAACCATTCCTTGCTAATATGGGTTCTCGAATTCGATCACCATCTCCAATGCGTTATGATGCTCCACCTCCCCCATTAGCTCCACCACTAGCACCGCCACCAGGGATGAATCGGGGATATCCGCCTCGAGAACGTGGTAATTATCCAATACAAGATAAATTAGGATTTGCTCCACCGCCTCCACAAGATCGGGTTCGAGACTTTCCTCCAGAGAGGGGGTATGGTGGTCCGGCACCACCACCACCACCGATGAGGGGATATAGTACTCCGGCTAATATAAGGGGTGGTAAACCAGGTTATGAAGGACAATTTTATAATGATCGTCGTGGGCGTGAGGTTTATGGTGATCGGGGTTATAATGGATATGACGATTATTAGGATATATCATTTCACTTAAAATTATTCATTGGTGGGATCTTGTGGGTTTTTGGATTATACGTACATATTTTCTTAATTAACTTTATTGCTGGGCGGATTTTCTGGTTTATTTAATTGTATTATTTTCTCCAATCCGAAATATTTCCTTATTAATAATATCAACTTTTTTGTTTATATAGTTTAAATTATACACAGTAATTCCGTTATTTACTTTTTTTGTTTATACATTTATACATATATACACACATACATTCATATTTAACATATAAATACATACAGATATTAAAAAATTGCAATCTCTAAAAAACAATTATTATTTATTTCTTAATTCTAAAAATAAAAATAAATATAAATCTATACAATGAGGATAATAAAAGTACCTTTTTGATCAAAAATATTAAAAAAATACTCTATTTTTAACATGAATCTATTCTTTATTAATAATGTCGAGATAGTTGGTAAATCGATTTGGGACTTTAACTGATCCGCCCGTTTATAATATTTACACTAGTTTCATGATTTGAGTTTATATATAGATTGTTTGAGAAATGAAAGAACGTTTGGCCGTATTCATGATTTGAGTCATAGATTGTTTGAGAAATGAAAGAATGCATATAAATGACATATTGATTAATTAAGCAATTCAATGGTTTGGCCGCATTCAATGACATGAAGTAATTTTAATATAATCCACTGAAATTAAAGAATATATTAAAATATGTTTTATATTGGCTAAAAATGGTAGATAAGAAATTCATTCTAGAATGTAGGTATGCATGCATGAAAACGCCTGTTGATGTTTCGAGATTAAGGACATAAAATCTCGCCGATAAATATCGGAGGGTAGCACACAAAAACTCCACCATTATGCTAAGAAAAATTACTTTAAAATAATAAATATATACTTTTTTTCTTTTGATGATTTAATTAGTCTAGAACAGAGCATCTTGTCTTACTAATATCTTTGCATCGGTTGCATAATCAAACAATAATCAGTGATTTAACTATTCTTTTTATATAATAAAATTTATTGTATCGTTGGAATAACTACCTCAGTAAATGCATATTATCGTTATTAAAAAAAAAAAGAGGAGTCTATTTTATCCATCGATAATGTAAATAACAGAATCTTATTTTTTAAAAGAATTCTCTTATGGAATTCTTTAGACTAAAAAGATAAATAGCGTTTTTAGTTCAGAGTTTTTTCCGTAATGAAAAATCAAATAATAGTTGATATTGGTTTTTTTTTGGTTCGAATATGCCGGTGAAATTTTTAGTCAGTATCGATATGCGGAGCTCAAAAAATAAATTTGTTTCACCACATTCAATAACCAATTCAGGATATCATTTCATTTTTTCGCACACTATTATTCGTTTTAGTAATACAAAAAAAATATTCTTCTGTACTCCTTTTTAGATATCCCCCAAAAAAAATGATGATTAATATATCACATGAATACAAACACACATATCACATAAGGGTAATTTTATTTTAGCTGATACGTTTTATCGTTTTATGTCCACTCTTTCTTTCTCAACTCTGCATCTTTTGGAAAATTGCTTTTTGCTGTTCGTTTTTTGTCCTGCGGTCTTTGAATGTTAAGCTGAAAAACGAAGTGGTAAGCATATTTTCATATTTTTTTTTAACCATTTTACTAAATGTTTATTTTCATTGTTGAAGTTTGTTATTTTACTAGTGGTTATTTCTATTCTTTTTTACCCTTCTTTTATAGTAGTATTTTTCTGTAATTGATTTTAGGGTGAGAGAGAGCAATTATAAATTCCTAGAATTGTCATCCTACTCCATTTATTATTCCTCTTTGTTATATTTCTGCGGAAATTTTATTTTCTTTATTGTATTTCTGTGGAAATATTATTATCGACGAAAGATAGAATTTTCTTATAAAAATTTCTACTGACGTTATTTCTACAACATAAATTTTATTTCATGCAAATTTTTTTCACGCAAAATTTTTCCATTTACATTCGGAAAATATTTTCATTTCTTTTGACCCTAAACATTTCTCTGGAACTAAATCAAGACTTTACTGATATTTCTACTGCTCTAATTTATTTTTAGACCAAAAAATTGAGAGATAAAAAATAATATAACAGCAATAAATTTAAAATGAGATTAAACGATTTAGTTTCTGATGAAACTGACGCTGATACTATTCGTGGTGATTCTTCAGATGGGTCGGCATATTGTGATAGCAATAACAAAAGAAAGCGAGGAGGACGGTCGGAAGATGGATTTGATAGTTCCTCGAGTTCAGGATTGTCTGAGCCTCCAAGTGATTCTTCTGACACAGATTATGAGCAACCAAGGAAATCAAAATCGACATTAAATTCCACGATTAGAAATAATCTAAAGTCTAATAATAACGCCGTCATGAATCATCATCAACAACCACCTTCAGTAATTAAAAGGGGACGAGGAAGACCGAAAAAAGATCAAAGCATAACAATAGTACATGTCAGTAAAGCTACTCGTGGACATCGTGGACGAATACCAAAGCCAAAACCTGCTCCAATAAGGATCCCTTCTAAAATAGGTCGGGTCAGGCGGAAAAGTTTTGACCCTCGTGACGTGATGGCCACTGATAGAGCTGGTCAAACTAATTTACACATTGCATGTCAGCAGAATAATTTAGAGGCCGTTAAAGATTTAATTTCCAGAGGGGCAGACATCAATGCTCAGGACAATAGTGATTGGACTCCACTGCACGAGGCAGCGTATGCTGGGCATATAGAAATAGTAGATTATTTACTGGAGAATGGTGCACGAGTTAATGCTGTGGATCAAGAAGGGGACACGCCTCTTCATGATGCTTGTTATCAGGAACACTCAAAAGTGGTGAAATTATTATTAGAATATGGTGCAGATGTTGAGAAGAGAAATGACAAAAATAAGAAACCGGATGAACTTACCTCAACAAAGGAGATATTAAATTTAATACATACGCCAGTGAATTTCCCTAAAAGCCCAAAAATAAAAAATATACAGCCTCCAATCACTCCAAGTCTGACTTTAGCGTTTGACTCATTACAAACAAATGAACCGAATTCACCTATCACAAAAAAGCCCACGAGAGCAAAGAGTTCCCGTGAAGATTTACCAAAAGGGCGTTCTTCCACACGGAATCAACGTGCATCTGTTCCAAATGATGCTCTCCGCTTAGAACCTCGATTCAAAGATAAAGAAACTGGGCGAACACATCTTCACAACCATGCGAAAAAGGGACGTGTTCAAGAAATCAGTTTATTATTAGAAACTTATGCGAATCCAAACGCTGCTGATTTCGAAGGGCGGACACCACTTCATGATGCGGCTTTTGAAGGACATTTAGACGCTATAACCGTCCTTTTGGCTTTTCAAGGAAATCCAAATGCAAAGGATAAAATAAATAAAAATACGCCGCTTCACGAAGCAGCTCGTAAAGGTCATGCTCAAATTGTGGAGTTGCTAATTCAGAATGGAGCTGATCCTGATGCAATTAATGAATTAGGAAAAACTCCTTTCAATTTGTCTAAAAATGAAGAAGTAAGAAATATATTAAGGCGCGTTTACACTGAACGGGGAATTCCATATGAAGATGACATTGAATCGATCACGCACTCATCTCCAATGTATACGGATGAATTGGAATCGCCAATTTCACCAAAGTCGCCGGTTTTGGACATTGTATATAGTAATTCAAAATCAAATAATAGTATTAACGGAAAAAGTTATGGCAACGGACATCTTCATCATATCAGCGGAATTGAAAACTTCAAACTTACATCATCGCCAGAAGAAATAAAATTAGAATTTTCGTCAACCCCTGATCATAAAATAAATGGGAAGTCTGGGCGTGGGAATAATTATAATTATTATAATAATAACATGGATATTGATTATGAGGATGAATTATCAGCAGAAGAAAATTTTCTTGCGTCACCACCTCGTTCGTTAACCCCCACTCGAATCGCAAATACAAGAACCACGATAACGAGGTTTAATTTACCACCGCCTGGTTCTGATTTTTCTGCAAAACCATCATTACTACCATCACCATCTTTTACTACAACAAATGGAACTAATGGCAATATATCATCTAGTCATGAACCAGTGTCATCATCAAGGTCGACTCCCAGCTCACCCAAAGAACCATCGGCGACATCAAGATTGGCTAACTTTGCTTTGCCTATAAAGTTTCAACGGAAATTGGCCAATGCATGTATAGTGCAGCGGGAGGAATAAATTTTTTAATATAAATTGGTATGTAAAAAAAAATTTTCAACAGGATTTTCTGTTATTAATTTTTATTTCTCTATTTGTGCAGGTCAGGTGGTGATATTCTGTAAATAATTAACCACGATGTGTTGAAAATCAAACAAATAGCAAAATAATTAGAGAATTTATTCGTTTAAAGAAAAATTGTGGTGGTGGTCACGAAATTTATTTTTATTTTTTCTTATAAATCTTCAGCGCAAAAAATGTATCTCAAGGAATTGAGGAAAAAATTAGATGATTGCGAGATATGTTACAATGGGCGCTTAGTATGAAATTCAATAACGTAAAAAACAAGGAATAAAATAGACGAACAGAATCGAAATTTTTTTATGGTTGATAAACAATTATAATTAAAAAAATTGAAAGACAAGGCGAAAAAAAAGGAAATTATTGTAATGATTAAAATTTTTATCAATGGATCTAATAATACATGGATCTTGAAGAACGCTCTGGTTTTTTGTTGATAAAAATTTGAATAATTGACGATTCCGAAAAAAATCAAATAAACGGACTTTTTTTTGAGGATATTTTAGGTTTCTCATTTGTGATAATTTTATGGGGTGGTTACATGGCAATGAAGTCATTTTTGGCACAAACTTCAAATAATAAATATTAAAATATTTATTTTTATTATTTAATAAGTGTTTATTTTGTTTATTTTTTATCATTTAATATAAATATTTATTTTATCTAATGAAAATATTATAGCAGAAATCGATCATACGATACACAATGTTACAGAAAGTAAATATACATATAAGTATATTTCTATGACAAGATATCAATTGGTTTTCATATATTATTGTCATATCGAACAAGTTTTTTCTGTGTCTATGGATTATCCATACCAAATAAAAAATAACGTTTGCAGATGTTAATGGCATTACACAAATAAATGATTATGTATAATAAAATTCTACCGATAAATATATAGCCTTTCTCGTAAAATTATTTCCTCTAAAAATACAAGATTTAATTAAATAAAAAATTACTAAGAAAAAAACAAAAAAAAAAGAATCAAGATTACCTCCAAGACTAATTCTATAGATGCTCTATACTATTAATAATTATTATTCTCTTCGCAAGTTATCAAGCCTCGCCTGCAAGGCCGCATCATTATTAGGCTCCATATCAGCCGGTTGGGCGATTCTTTCATTCGCTGAAACTCTCTCAATATTACTGGGTGCATCAACAAGCTAAAAAAAATAATTATATGCTTTCATTATCGAATTTTCAAATAGTTGAACGCAAGAACACAAAGATACATACTGATTGATCCAAGGTAATGCCAATTTCATCCAGCACTTGATTTACAATCATGTCACTTTCTTCTTCATCTTCTTCATCTTCCATGGTGTCATCGATTACATCATTCATCATATCCTCTTTCATATCCATCAGTTCTGATTCTTTCTCGAACTCCATCATAATTTTCTGGATTGCGGGTAAATTCATTTGACGATTCATCGATTTCATAGCCTTTGGGCGCACAGCAAAAAAGAAGTAAGTTTATCAAAAAATAATAATAATAATAATTCAAACAAAATACGAAACAACTACACAAAAATTTACCTTAGTTGCTCCTTTCATCGCCTCAGCCATTTGCTGATTTGACCTCAGAGTCTAATTGTCAATAAATTTATTCATCCGATTATAGAAGGTGAAAATAATTTTGATCGGAATAGAAGAATTGAAATATAAGATTACTTGAATACGCAAAGAAACTGCCTGAAGTTGTGTCTTCATTGCTTGGAATTTGGATGAATAACGACGCGTTCGAACCAAGTCTTTGGCCATAATTCTGCATGCATTCTACCGATAAATATGTAAATATATATTTTAATTATACAGCTACAGATTAAAAGATTATTTTGCATTGTCGAAACTTTCTTAAACAGGTAAAAAGGAGATATTATACGTTACCATCTGATTTGCTTTGGCTGCTTTTTTTATATCTATAATAAGTTTCTTCTCTTGTTGTTCAAGTTTAACACGTTCACGGTCCAGCTCACGCTGTGCTTTCTGTAAAGCGCGTTGATGTTGCCGGAGCATTTCTGCCGGCGTTTTTTTTCGTCCAAAAAGCAATTCCTAGAAATTGTTAAGTTTAGTGCAAGGGTTCCTGGAAATTATTAAAGACGCAGCAAAGTTAAAAAATAAGAATACCATTATGCTGAGTTATGCCGAGTTTCGATCCTTCTTTCCTTTGGTATAGTGACAGGCTAAGAGGTACGGAGGGAATGTTAAATATGGCGTTCAAATTCTTTGAAATTAAAATGACGATGTGAGAGTATTAATAAATGTGGTCAACAAAGATACGCGAGTATATTTATCATTTTGAAATTCCACATCACGTGTAATAGATCATGAATAGCGAGTGTCACCTTTGAGAGAACCAATACTTTTCGTCAAGTGAACACCACTAACAACATGCCTTCTTCTTGCAAAGAAGTTCGTCAAGGCAGCTTTTTTTTTATAGTTTTATGATACCTATGATTATACAAACAACTCAATGGTTACTAACTAAATTATTTATCCATTATTTTATCTTTTATAGATTCGAAACGCCCTTGTGGAATGTTTATTATCTTCTGATTGTGTCCTAAAAGAGCGTCACACCCCCAAAGAATGTCTACAACGTGAACATGCTGATTCAACAAAAGAATGCCAAGCAATTAGAAGGAGTTTATTTGAATGCAAAAGATCTCAGGTTACTACATATATAAAAATGATCATCCAAATGCATGATTTCTATCTAACACATCATGTTTTCAAATAAAGTTGGATATGCGAACAAGATTTCGTGGAAATAAGCATTGAGCTCAAAGAATTCATATTATTATCATTTCATTTCAAAATTCAAACGTGAGACATAATTCGTTATTCAATACAGGATTTGGCACTTATGAGGCGTTGATCTACAGGTAAATACACAATAAATAACTATAAATATAATAAATATGCAATGGAATAATGGAATAAACTTAATTCTACCGAAATTCATACTTTTAAGTAGGGTATTAAAGATTAAGTATTATCTAATATACATAATAATAAATGAGTAAAAATTTCTATATTCTGTTGCTCCAAACAATATCGTGATTAATTTTATCCAGAAATGTTCGTTTCCATTATATGGTGATGATTTGGTGTCAATAGCCACAGTAGCGTATTAACTTGGTTCGATGAAAAATGAGTCACCAGCAGCATGTGTTCTCAAATATCTATTCCGATGTTTTGGCGACAATCGCATGAAATGACCTGATTACACAAAGGGTAAATCCAATCCGACATTTTGTAACTTATCGAATGATAATGTTTCTCGATTTTTTTTATTTGAGGATACTGCTGGTGCGGAATTACGGTTGTTTTTGTCTTTTTCTTTTTTCGATTTAGTGGATTTACCTGAAGGAACTTTTGGTGAATAAAAGAGCGGATCTATAGGGGCACGGCTTGGAGGTTGTGTTTGTCGTTTGGATGCAGAGACCGAAAAATTTGATTGACGGATGGGTTTCAAATCTTTTTATAGTTTCAAATATTTGTCGATATATGTATATATATATATTTATATATTTTTTATATATATATATGTATATTTTTTATAAATACAATAAATAAAATGCCAGCATATTAAAAAAAGATAAATTAAAACATACGTTGTTCACCCACGTTATTATACGACCTTCTAATTCCATTCTGCAATGCAGAAATTGCATCGGAAATCCTCGTCATCCATTCACTCTTCTCTTGTTCACTCTTGGCTCGAACTGTATGATTTACTTTAACCCCATCTTGTGTCTGAGTGCTTATTTGAAAACAGAATGGTTTATCTGCTTGGCCATCCTGAATGTCCTTTAGTGTAGCAAAAGCCAAATCAATTTGACCTTTATATATGTATTTTACTTTTAGATCCAAGCAGAATATGAGTAAATCATTAAAAAGAAAATGCGTTCGCGAGTCCTCTGTGCTTGTATACGCAAAGCGTGATTTGATGAATTGTGGAGGTCGAGGCAGTACTTTGTATAAATCTCCTCGGAAAATGAAACGACGTGCTGGTCTCACAATGGCAGATGGTAGTCCTTCTACTTGTCCCTGAATTTCAATAACTTTTTGTTGATTCTCAGCATCTCTTATCCTAAGAAATGAATCGAATTAAATTAAATTAAAATATAAGTATAATTTTATTTTTATTTTTAATATTGTTAACCCTACTTTTCATTCACATCATCCGCAATGACTGTTATCTGTTGAACACATTTCGTCAAAGAGGTATAGTCGGGATGAGACTCATGTGTGTATTTTAATAACGCTTCCAGTAGAAGCTTATATCGTGGAATACGTTGAATTGGCATGATTAAGAATGAATTCAATTGCAGGCCGTTGAGTGCTGGTTTCTCTGAACTTTGCTAAATTTGACATTACAAATAAATAAAAAAAATATATATATAAAAATAAAAATAAACGTGAAATAAAAAGACGTACTATTAAAAATTTCTTAAATGACTGGCTTTCTTTGTTTAATCGATCCATTGTTGCTATTGCTTGTGGGAAGCTCTTCAAATACGTAGTGTACATTTTTAAGTACGGTGCCTAAACTCATAAATATTATATTCAATAATTAATTGGCGTCATGCATATTAAAAATATTCGAAATAGCTTACAATTTGCAAAAAAACACCGCTAATAAGCTCTGTAGGACTCCAATTAGCATATCTTGTTATTAATTAGAATTTAATGATTAATTAAAAATAATTTACACCCTTTTCTTTAAAAAGAATTAATAAGCTCACCTCTCTTCTAATTGCTTGAGTAGCTGTTCGTGTAGAGAAAGTATTTGTTCAACATTGCCAAACAAAGCCGAAATATCTTCCATGGTTGCCATTGGTTTAGTCGAAAGTATCACATTTTTAGATGTGGATTTCTGATAATTTTCCTTTAAAGGAACAAGGAAATAGCTGACTAATTTTCTAAGACTATCTACATAAGTACGTTCAGTTGTAATAATTTCTTTCACAGCGGCCTCACGTTTCCTGTTTCTCGCAGCAACAGCTTCTGATTCTAAAATGTTATAATCAAATTAAACATCATAAAAATGGCCTAAAATAAACATGGGATAATCTTTTACCTATTTCTTCAGGGGACTTTTCTTTCGAGGATGAATTAAATGGATCATTCGAAACTCCTTGATACTGTGCAAAATTAATAGGTTGTGAACCATCGAGTTGGTGTTGACGATTTTGAGAACGTGGACTCGGATATTTCGCAGGATTTTCATCTATTTGTTGATTTTTTGATTCTTGTTCTAATTTGCGCTGTATTATTTCTAATTCTCTGCGAGAATCATCAAAATTATTAGAAAGATTTTGTTCTATTGGTGAGCGAATGCTATCATCATCATGATAAGCATCAAAAAGTTCATGAATTACATCATAAGCATTAAAATCAGTAGCTGCATCACCGACACTCCCAGAAAGTGAGGAGCGATGGGATGGTGCATCTGATTCGCTTAATCTTGAGCGATGTAAATTCCATTTTTCTCCTCCTCTTAATTGCTGTTCTGCTCTGGACGGCGACGAAGAAATAGAAGATCGATTAGATGATGGCAAAGAAGAAGAACGTGAACTAATTATTATATTACTATTATTATTATTATTATTATTCTGATTATATGATTCTGGAGTGATTAAATAATCTGAGGAGGAATTGCTTGCGTGATAATAATTATTTGAAGGTGAATGCGATGGTGTTAATATCTCTGAGTGAGCTTGATTCGTTAATGAATTTTGTGATAATAATATTTGGTTGGGTTCTAAATGAGAGGACTGTGAAAATGGATAAGTTGTTGAATATGGCTGCGGTATTGATTGAGGGGGGTCATTCTGTGTATGAGAACCTCTTCGAGATGTAGAGTATTGTCCCTGTTTTTGATGTAAATCAAAAGTCTGAAGGAGAGAAGAGGGTGGGTGTAATGGAGGCGCGGGAGTCGCCGCGAATGAATTATAGTCATCTGGGACACTCAAGTCGGAATAGGAAGAAAATCTCGTTCTATGATTACTATTGTTGTTGTTATTGTTATCAATGAGACTATAGACGTCCTCTTGTCTCTCCACAAGAGTTTGTGACGAGCTATCACTATAGATAGAGCCATGCTTACTTATATACCCCGAATCAGCTCGTGCCATTTCTTTAAATAAAATTAACTAAAAAACAGAATAACAAAAATCAACTCACCCTATCACTATATTATTAATTTATTATGAAACTGAGCCAATCCGGTTTCACAATAATAAGGTTATCATAAAACCCGATAACTTGTTTTGATTGGTTGGAATCGAAGATCAAAATAAATATTCAAATTTTCCCAAGAATCCTCCCGCCTTTAGTTATGGATTACAGTTCAGCGGATGCTCATTCGAAAGAGGACTCAACTAGCGAACTTTCGTCCACCGAGGATAATGAAAATCAAGCTATTCAACAGTTAGAAAATGAGGTTTGTCTCTAGGCAATATTATTGTATTTTTCTGACTGCTAAATTTGATCAAATTTTATCAGGTCTCCAAAAACGCATATGACTATAACACTCAAGTTCAGTACATTGAAGCACTTAGACGTGCTTCTTTATATGAAGAGTTGACAAGTGCTAGGGAAAATATGCACAAGATCTTACCTTTGTCGGAAGGTATTTATAAATTAGAAAATGACAATTGATTTTTCTAATTCGAGCCTAATTTATTTGCAATTTATTAGAATTATGGGTTCAATGGATCGAAGATGAGAGAAGGATAGCATCAACTCTTGATCAAATTAAGAGGGTCATCAGTTTACACGCCGAGTCAGTCAAAGATTATTTTTGTAAGTATTGATTATTATCTTGATCAAACTCGTTTGACTTCTTTAGCTGAATTGATGAAAAATATTATTATCCTCATTAGTAATAAAGCTCTGGAATGATTATATTCAATACGTCATTGATCAATACAAGAGCTCGCTTGAGGATGATAATATTCAAGTTGTTACTCTTGAAGAAGTGCGAAATATCTTGCGAGAGGCAAACAAGAAAACTGGGTGTAATATACCGGAGGTTACTCTCCTCTCAATTTCTCTTTGTATATAAGTTTTTTAATTATTGGTGACTTAAAATCGCTCTTTATACACAGAGCCATATTATTTGGAATACGTATATAAATTTCGAAACAGAAATTATGCAGGTTAGTTATACATTGCTTTTGGAAAATAAAAGTTCTAAATTATAACAAATAATTGTATTTTTTCTTTTTTTAAGAGCTCGAAAAGGTATACATTCGTCAATTTAAAAATTTAGCTTCGATTTCGAGAAAAACATAAGCTTAGATTATTATTCAATTACGCTTTCAGCGATTACGAAGAACAGAAAGTTAATGTTCGTAACCTATATCTCGATAGACTCAGAGTTCCACACAAAAGTAAGTTTTTACTATTTTGCCATCAATTTCCCAATCCATGCATACAAAGATTTGTGAATTCAATACGTAATATAGACCTAGAACAGACGTGGCAAGACTATTCACAATTTATCTCAAAAAATTATTCGAGTGACTATGAGCATATTATGGTAGAAGCGAATAGAATCTACTCAAAAACTTTGCAACGATACAGACAAAAAGAAACTTATGAGGATTCTTTGGTAAATTGTCATTATTGAGTTCCTTATTTATAAAAGGGTATTTATGTCTCGTTTTATTCTCTTAGGTGAATTCTAATTACTCCTTAGTTGAATTTCGAAAATATATTAATCATGAAGAAAATGAAAGATCAAAAATTGAAAAATCTAAGGATCCTGAGGACAAAAATTACAAACAAATAGCCCATTGGTTGATTATCATGTTGTACGAAAGAGCTCTCGTATATCATTATATTGACGAGAATTTCTGGGAAGATTATATTGGGTATTTGCTAAAACACAAAAAAATTGCTGTGGCTGTTGAAGTATCTGAAAGAAGTACTCGAAATTGTCCTTGGTCAGGCGCGCTATGGAGTCATTACATCCGAACACTCATTAAGAATAATACTTCACATGATGTCATTATGAATACCGTATCTCGAGCACTGGATATAAGCATGTTGAATAATAAGGATCGACTGGATGATTTGATAAAAGTCTTGTTGACTTATTGTGACTATGAAAGATTGAGAATCAATTGGAGACGTGGCACAATTGATGAAGAACATGCAATTGATCTTAGAGCTGCTTTGCAATTTGGTTTGGAAAAAATTGGTCAAGGTAAAATTTATTTATTTTATAATAATAGACTCGTAAACAAAAATACTAAACTAAATTTGCTTTAATGTTAGTTGCTCCGGATGGTGATCCCAAATCTCGTTTAGAATTCTATTATATAGAATTTGAGGTAAACTTATTATTGAATATATTTTTTGGAAAAAGATTATTTCCTAGTATTACCCTAATAATAAGTAATATTAGACACAAATAAAAAATTACGCGGAAGCTCGTAGGATCTGGGAAGAGGTTACAAATAAGCGTAAACACGAGCCGGAAATATGGCTTCGATATGCGGAATGGGAAAAGTATGTTAATAAAAATTTGAAATTATTCATTGAAAAGTTTTTTATATAATTATATTATTTTTTAAAGGTCTTTAAATAATATTCAAGAAACACGTAACATTTTTAAAAAAGCGAGTCAAATTAGATTTGATTGGCCCGAGATCATTTTTGAAAGTTGGGAAAGTTTCGAGCATCACTATGGAGATTTTGAAAGTATCGAAAACGCCCTTCTTTTCATAAAAACTCGATTAGCCATTGTGATGGCGCGACGGGAAAAAGTGAGTATTAATTTTTCTTTTTAATATTTTTATCACCATTAAATAATTAATGATTTATTTAGGAAGCAATTCAGCAATCTCAAAACGTTTCTACAGACATGCAGCAATTCCAAAATGAGGCTACAGAAAATCAGCAATATCAAAACGTAGCTACAGAAGTTGAAAATATGACGATACGTGATTCTTTAAAAAGGAAGCCAGAAGAAACTTTAGAAGAATTGCACCCTGCCAAGCGAAATAAAGAAGAGAGCATAGAAGATATGGATATTGAGCAAGAATCATCGTCGGTGAAAGGTTGCGAATCAAACTTTATTTTCTTAAAATAAAGAAATCACATATTTACATAATTTCCAAAAATTTATTTAGAAAAACGAAAATACACCAGAGTCAGACGGTAATTGAGGAGTATTTTAATAAATCTTTTCAAATCTGGATGAATAAATTATTTTCTTACGCGGATTAATTTCGTTGAATAGCGATCGTGAACATTCTACTATTGCCGTAGTTAATTTGCCTGATGGAGTCAAGCAAGGACAACTAAAAACTCTCTTTAATGACGTAATGGATTTTATGACCAATTCTTTTTGACATTCATTAATAATCAGTAGAAAAAATTTAACATAATGATGTTCTTTATTTTTCTAGTGCGGAAAAATAAACGAGATTCGCATCATACCAGACGCTCAAAAAAGAGAAAGTATTGCGTATATTGAATTTTCCGACAGGGTATGTATGCAATTAACTCATGGATTATGCGTAGGAACAAAATTAATGATCCCAATTTAAAAAATGCAGGATAGTATTCTCGGCGCTTTAACCAAAGACAAAAAGAAAATAGATGATAATGAAATATCCGTATATCAACCAATCGCACAAACTCTATATGTCACGAATTTTCCAGAGTCTACTAATGAGCAAGATTTGCTGAATATATTCAAGAAGGAAAATATTATTATACAAGATTTATAACATTGATCGTTCATTTACTGTACGTAACCCCTCCCCTTTTTTTTTTGTTTTAATAGTATGGAGAAATAATTGATATTCGAATGCCAAGTGCCAATGTTAAGGGTGTTAAACGTAGAAGGTTCTGTTATATTGAATACAAAACACAGGTTAGCTCTTTATTTATATTTCGGATTATTAATTACAATTTCTTATTGGGATTTCATTTCATTTATTTTCCTATTCAGGAATCTGCGCATGCGGCTTTAACTGAAAATGGGCAACCATGGTTTGGATTTCCCCTTTCAGTTAATATCTCTGATCCTGATAAGAAGAAAAAAAGATCCCCTCCATCGTAAGTATTTGGGTTATATTTCCTTTCGAAATCTATCTTTTCGTTTTATTAACGTGTATCTTACTATCACAAACAATTAGTAAAAATGAAATTATAATACATAATCTTCCCAGTCAAGTGGAGCAAGATGAGTTGAAAATGTTGTTTCAACCCGTATGTACTTGATGTTTGTTTATTAAGTTCCGTAAATTTAAAATTAATAAGCGATAATTAATTTCCAGTATGGTACAATAAAAGATATCAGGATTAATTTGAACGAAGAGGGAAAGTGTATCGGAACTGCATTTATTGATTTTCTAAAACAAGTAAGGTGATAAAATGTCGAGTTTGGAATTGTGGGGTATACAAATAATTATTGTTTTTCGATATCGAATAGGAAGAAGCTCAAGCTGCGGCGAAAGCTGTGAATCAAGTCGATTTTAAAAATAACTGTCTTCGGGTGGTGGTTGCTGATCCCAATATAGACAAAAAAGTCAAGGAGTAAGCTTTTATTAAAAATTAATTTTTATTATGTTTCCAAAACTAAGAAGAATGGTGATTGAATTCATAGGAAAGAACCATCCATTGCGACGAAGCGGGATAGAAGTATTAGTGTAAAACAGTTGCCGAAAGATGTAACTAAGGAAAACTTGCAAGAACTCTTTTCCAAGGTAAAGAATATATGCCCTACTACTCATAACTATTGATAATCAAGTCCACTTTTATTGACTTTTTCTGTGTTTCTAGTGCGGCACTATATGCCATATTAGTTATGACAACAAAGCGCACACTGCAGAAATTGAATATACGGGAGTTGAGGTATTTATTGCCATTTTTTCTATTTATGTCTTCTTAAAAATGGTTATTTCATGATTTATTGTGTCCTAGGATGCTGCGAAGGCTACTTTACGATTCGACAAATATGAATGGCACGGTATTAAAATATCTGTGAAATTTGTAAAGCAACAAAATACAGCCGCAAGTTCAAAGTAACCGTCAATTTTACTTTTATTCTCAAGATAATAAATTATTCTATTAGTGAATTTTTACTCATCCAATATATAATAATATAGGCAATTGGTTCCTCGAACTGCATTGATGTCTCCCAGAAATGCATCAAGAAACAAAATTTCGTTTAAAAAATCATCTATTGTTACGCCGTCACCTTCCAAAAGACATTAATGTAAACTTCTAATACTAAACAATTATTAATTGGATGAACACCAAATCAATAAATTTGAAAGTTGTTTTGATGATTTTATTAGTCTCTAATCTCCTTTTTTTTTGCAACACGTAAAATAGATAAGGAGAAACAGACATAAGAATATCATATAAGAATTTAATTATTATTACGCCAAGTAAATTAATTTAGTGGGATCTTCTTTGTCTCTTTCTAGATACTCGCGATCAATTAGTGACTCAATTCGCTTTTTGATGTCTGCTACCTATATTATTGGAAAAATAAAACTAAGTTAAAATGTTTCGCTCAAATCAAATAAAAATAAAAAATCCTTACGTGAGATTTGAATTTTAGTTGTTTAATTAGCTCGGAGATAAGTTGATTATGGCCAAGTTTCTTCCTCATCTTCATTATACGGACAAGAGCAGCGTCTACTTGGTATTGTCGATCAAGAAATACTCGTTCTGTTGTCATTAAGTTTTCTTCCGACTAATTAAGTAAATCATTTAATACCAAATAGTAATAAAATCGTCGAGTAAAATAAGAGCATATAAGAATAATAATACCGTCTCCTTTAGTTGAATGGAATTTATCTTAATTCTAGTCAATTTATGTTCAAACTCTTCGTTAAAGGAAAACTCATCCGTGGTATTAATGTCACGTCCTATTGGATGCTTGTTAATAACTTTAGCTTTGCCGCAAGCAAGAGATTGAAGGGTTCGCTCAAGCTCCTTTGTTTCTGTAATTCAAACGAGAAATTAATAAATTAATAATACGAAATAGAGAACGATTATAATAATTTAGGATACGTGCCAATAGACGTTAATTCTTTGATCTCCTGGTAAGAAAGTTTCTCACCCGGCGACAAATCATTAAATTGCAATAAGACCACAGCTTGGAAACAGCTCACCATTAATTCCTTTTTTTTCTATTGAAACAGATGCAACATAAGTATCTCATTTTCTATTTTGTGACAAATATGTAATTAGTTAATAGCATACCTTAGGAAAATGTGCTGATAATATTGCCATTCCTAGAGAGTTCTGCCATTTGAGATTGCGACCAGCATATTTTGTAAGATAAAACTCTTGAAATTTTTTTTGGCAAAGATCCACCTAAGAAACGAGAAGAAAAATTAAAAAAAATGCCATACACATAATAAAACCATAAAAAATATAAAAGAATTTACGTAAGGTGGTATATTTGCAGGTGAGGGTGGATAAGTAGGCCAAAATCCCTGTGTCAGAACATTGACATCTAATTCGATTTTAGTGTGCTCAATTTCCTTTGCAAGTTTCGAGGTCTAAAATAATTGGAAATGTCAATGTCGGTGAAAAAAAGAATTATAAAAAGAATTATTTAACATACTCTAAACGTTCGTATTATGTCACGTGATAGATCTATATCCTTGAACATGCCCTCAAGTTTGCTTGTGAATCCTGCGCCACATTCTATTTTTGGGAGAATTATATTCTTCAGTTTCCATTACATTCATTATCTATATTCCAAAATTTTTAAACACCTTGCTTTAACCTCAATAGCATGCTCTTTTCAGCATCTTTCGATGCACTTTTATTTAATAGAAGACGTTTTGCCAAGTCACGTTTATAGAAAGCTTCGAAAATGTCTTTCCCTTTTGAGAATAATAGAATATATTGAGTATATACAATTGACCCGAAGCTTTTAGAATTCGGAAGATTATAATATACCTTGAATATATCTAAACAAGAGTAACGCATCATCCATAATTTGGTCCATCTCATCTTCATTCATACCCTTATTTGCCTTCAACTTGGCGTCCAGATATTTGGCTAATAATTTTAATTTCAATAAGTCACCAATAAATCTTTGAAGAAAAAACCGAAATAAAATCACACACACCTATCAATTCGGCTGGCTTGTTTTGACGTTGATTTATAAAAGTCTCAAAGCTTTCTTTTAATGTATTCAGGAAATTTGGATTTTTACGGAATGAATTATAAACTATGTCATCCAATTTTCCCTTAAGATCCAATAAATCTTCAACCATATGAGGATCACGTTCAGTATCTGTAACAATTGCAGTTCCAGTTTTCTATGAAAAAAAAAGTGGAGCAAAACTATTAAAAGAAAATTTTCAAATCTAAAACAAAATGAAGAGATTACCTTTATATATACGCCAAAACTGGTACGTAACAAGTCAAGAGCAGAAACTTGTTGAAATAGATCATAAAGTAAAGCCAGATCTTTTTGTTGTTCTCGATTCATCATCTCCGGAAAACCTGATATCAAATTTATTTCTCGTTATTATTTTAGTTTCAAAATGTTCCTCGAATTTATGCATCAAACCTTTTTCCAATATTAAATCTAAATGATTTTCTAACAACATAGATTCAACTGCCTTTATTAAATTCATTTTCGTTTTACGGTCTAAGTATGCTCTATTTCTTTCACTTTCTTTTTCCAGCCGATTTTGAACATGATGTAAATATTCAGGAATCTCCATTACTTCTAATAAACGCTGAGCTTCTTTATCATAATAATCCCGAGTAGCTTGCAAGAAATAACTCTCAAAAGCAGTGTTATAAATAGAAAGATCTATATGCATTCGAATGAGCGAGTGAAGAAGACTGCGGTCAACAGATTCACCATCCCTAATATGTTTACAAATTGAGCAAGTAGTTGAGTTGAATCGGAAGGATTTCATGAAAATTCTTTTTGATTCAATTAATACCTTTCCTTTGTAATCAGAGTTATCAACCCTTCGCGTGTCTTTTGTCTTAATGGACCAGTTGGAGACATGATATGTTTTCGAAATAAATCGATGCCCATATCCCTTATATATCAATCAAAAAACCTTTTAAAATTTGTGAGATAGAAAATGATGAAAATGTTTGAAGAAAATTTTGAAATTCCTCCTACCATAATGATGCTATTCCTGAATTCCGAAGCACATATGTACGATCTAGATATAAGAAAATACTCCTTATCAATCCCTAAAATTTACGCGCTTTATTAGTCTGTAATTATAGAAAATTAAGTAAAATTTCATTGATGAATATTTACCATTTGTTGTTGATGATCCTTCCATAGTTGATTGATCGACAATAAAAAGATATCACTTTCGGCTGGATTGCTAACAAAATAAATTAATAATGGTAAATGAATAAGCACGGAAACATGTAAAGAAATCCAACCTCAGCAACTTGGCATGTTCGTTTACAATATGAACTTCAATTTCATTTTTAAGTCTTTCATATAAAGAATTGGCCATTTTATGAAGACATAGATTCTCACAAGCTTTATACAACTCTTCGAGGCTATCACTTGCAGGCTGACTATTATGGATTGCTCTAATCGCCTTTTGCAATTTGGCCCATGTAAGCTCTTCATAGTTATCCGGTAATTTGGGCTTTTCTATTATAAAAAAAACGCAAGGATTATTTTAATAGTACTGAATAAAATCTAATCGTGAAAATGACGTATACCTTTTAAAGGTCTTATAACTAACTTTTTGGGAGGTGGCTTCAATCCTAGTTTCTCAGCACGTTCAGAAACGTTATTTTGCAGGCCAATTAACGGCTTGTTGGAAGAAAATATTAAATGTTCCTTAGAGGCATTTGTTGCGAGGCCTAGCGTGTTTTCAGTTTGACTAATAGGTGCAGGTATTGAAGAAGAATTTAAGACAACCGGAGAGAGATCTGTCGAGTTGTTGGAAACGTTTATATTTGTATTGCTGCTGCTATTTAGCCGTGTGCGCTTATGTGTCCTTTGTGCCATATCAAGACAGAAAATCCAAAGACAAGAAAATTCAAAATACGCGAGAATCGAACTCTATAATCTTTGAAGATCTACAAATTTCGTCGTCATTTCATCATGTTCAATATCATGGGATTTTTCAGGTCGCAAAAGATCATCATCTTTTTTACCACATAATACTCTATAATTATTCATTCTTTTTACTTTGAACTTTTCTCACTTTAGTAAACCAAAAACTAAAAAACAACTTCAGCCGCGAGCAAAAGACACTCTTTGTAGTTTGTTTAAACACCCTGTGTATTATAGGCATTTGTGAATACAAGTAGAACACCCTTTGATAGTTAGTTTGTTAGTCATTCTTTTTTTTTTTATTTTCCGCTGTTGTGCAGTGGCAAGAAAAAATAAATAAAAGCTTAGAAAAAGCATATCGTGTCAATGGCAGAAGCATTTATAGGTCTGGATGTTCATGTGGTTCTTAGTGACAACTCTTGGGTAGAGGGAACTGTTTCACATATTAATCAAGATACTCAGTTACTAACCCTGAAAAATGGTCGGTTGAAAAAAATCATTACTTTTTCCTTTTCGTGTAGATAACAAGCATTGAAAGTATTACATTTTCTAATCTTAATTGAACTGTTAATTTTTTAGTTACTTATAATTTGAATGGTCATACTCTTCAGCAAGCGATTTATGGCGTTGCTGGAGCAAATATCAAAGATCTATCTATCCTTCCAACAACAAGGACCTCAAAACCACCACCATCACAAATATCTGCACACACTTCTGAATTAAAAAACTATGCTGAAACTAAAAAACTTAGTAATGGTGTAGAAATCATACAAATTAATAATTCAAATCCTCTTACGGCCCAAAATAATGGGCAATCGAGCAAAGCGTTACCAAGATCACCGTTTTCAGATCCAGCCATTATATCGGTTAATATATAATTTTTATTTCAAGCTTTTCGGATTAAACCGTTGAAAATTTTTAATATTAAAGTTTCTGTCAACTGGTTTCGGTTCAATAGTTTTCTCATCTACCCACCAAATCAACATATTCATCAACTCCGTATGTCCATCAACCAAGGTATATAATTGTTTATTATGCTTGTGCGATTTCCCTCAAAAAGAGGACTCCGTTTTTCATTCGCTAAAATTGTTTCTTTAAACAAATCAAATTTAATTTTCGATATGTTAAGGTCTTCTCCAACATATCTCTCGGTAAATTAAGAATTATTATTAATTGAATTTTTTTGACTAATCACTTATAAAACACCTGTTTCTATCCTCAATGGTTTTTCGCTTTGATAAAAAAGCTTAATATGTTATATTTTTACCATATTAGCAATTATTATTATCAAAGGACGAGCAGCGATCAAATGAAATATTACCAGACAATAATTACGATGTTGTTCAATCTGTGAAGACAGGATCAACAGGCGATAGTGAATCCAAATTGGATGAAGAAGATGAGCGAGATAGTCTTAAACAGTACAGTATAAACTCCAAACAGCACTTATCAAATGGAAATCACCAAAACGGAAGAGAGTCGAGTGGATTTGAATCTGATGGGACAACGCCTAATCATAAAAAGGCCTCTAAAAAAAAGGTAGTTTCATTATTCTTTGGAGTGAAATTATCTAAAATTTATTATTCACATTATTTAAAGAACGCATATAATTTATAGCAATCTAATAATGTGAATGGCTATTATCACAATTCACGCGAATCGCCAGGTAACTTTTATTTTTTTATACTATTAACATGCACAAAATATACACATAATAATGTTATACATCTATTATACTGATCCATAAATAAAGCTCGAAAAAATGGTCGACGTCGTCGTCATCAGATTCAACATGAATGGGCAGGTGAAGATGTAAATGAATTTAAGTCGGAAGAATTTGATTTTCAAGGCAATTTAGACTTATTTGATAAAGAAAAAGTTTTCGCCGAAATTAGAGTAAGCGTGATTATTTTCTCGTTAAGTTACAATTCGTATTTCCTTATTTAAGTGGTCGTTGCATTTCATAGGAATTAGATTCTACTGCCCCAGAGAGCCTTTTAGTAAATATTAATCGGAATCCAAATTACAATAATCGTAATGGTCGTTATTCAGCGCAAGCGCAACAACAAAAGCTCGCATCACACGAGAATGTACTTGAGCCTTCGAATCGTAAAACCAATTTTTATCATACCGACGAAGAGGATGAAACCGCCAATGATGGCGAGGTAGATTCTGATGATTCTTGGAGGAAAAAAAATAGCATAAATGGCACTGTACCTCATAGAAACGCACGGATAAGGACACTTACTGGTGTTTTATGCCCAACTGTCCAACCCGTGCAGATGGTTGAGGTTGAGAGAATAGCAAGTAAATATTTATTTTTTTTTAGTTTATAAGTTAATGATCAATTTTAAGTTTACAATTTAATGATCAGCTTTAATTTTACATTCAACTATTTTGCTTATTTTGAATTTTAGCTACTGAAACAGGCCCAAATGAAGATCAAATGATTGAAAATGCTGGACGTGGCACTGCTATGATGTGCCTACAAGCATTAGGTAATATTACTATCGATAATAATTGTTTTAAACAGCTTCTTAAGTAAATATTTGTTACATTGATTATAAAGGTGGTTCTCGACGTATACAACCACAAAATCATAATGCAGCACCTCTCGTAGTGATACTTGCTGGGAATAACAAAACCGGTGCATACGGTATTGCAGCCGCACGGCATTTAGCAAATCATGGTTGCCATGTCATCACTTGTGTGGTTGGAAAAGAAAGAGACTTACTTAAGGTACCTAATAATATTATATTTTATACTAATATTTTTTATCGATATTCGATATATTAAATATGCTATAAATTATAGAGCATCATATATCAACAAAAAATAATGTTGCCAACTGGAGGAAAAATAGTGAAAAGTGTAGCAGGTTAGTGAAAAATAATAGTAAATCAATTATAATGCTTAAATTTTTTATTTCTAAATAAGATTGTCGTATTAGAACTTCCACATCAATTTACAAATCCCGTGGACTTGATTGTGGACGCTTTGCTGGGCTACCAATTCACGCTCCGTGATGTTCCAGAGGAACATGAAAGACGATTAATTTGCGAGTTGATGGAATGGGCAAATGTCAATAAAGCGCCCGTGTTAAGTTTAGATATGCCGAGTGGTGTCAATGGCAATACTGGTAAGTAAATATGCATAAAATTTCAAAATAATCTATTTCCAATATAATCTAAATTTTTTTTTGTTCAAAGGTAATCCTAGCAATACAGCACATTACATTCATCCAAAATGGACGCTTTGTCTTGGTGCACCAAAAGCTGGTTGCAAATCGCGTTCAGTGACTGGCGAGCTTTTTCTAGCTGATATTGGCATTCCACGTATTTGTTGGAAGAAAATCGGAGTGAAAGGCTGGGGCATGCCTTGGGGCAGCGAGTATCTAATTGGTCTGGAGTATGCTTAATCATAATCTATCTATCTGATAATAACCATTCTTTTATAATTTGTGGAGTTATTTTTTTTTAATTATGGATGATTATTACTACAACTTATTTAAGATAACCGAAAGTTAATTTACTTGCTACTCTTTCCTTTCTTAATCATCTATCTAGCAACTACTTGTATTCCACATCATCTTAGTTTAATCTTGGTTGTTGCTCACGCTTTTTTATCCATTTTCTTGAAAACAACAATCCTTATTTGTCCGATCGTCTTTTTCGTTGTAAATGATCAATAAGTCAATACTTAAAGGCAAAATACGATGGCTTTTATAATTATTGCATCATCTCCGGAATTTTTGTCTTCATAGTATTGAATCAAACAATAAATCTTTTAAATCTCAAAACCTTTTGTGAAATTAGTAAATAATAAAAATGGTTTATTTTATACGTATGCATTTTCAATTTTTATCATCATATTGCTTTACATTGAGAATTAAAGAAATAATTGTTATTTTATAATCATAATATGATAACATTTCAATCTATAGAATGTACATATATTTTTCTAATATTATTATTATTTGTAAAAAGTTTAAAATGCTAAAAGCATATTATATAGATTACTCAGAATTCTTTTCTTTATAAATAAATGATATTGGATAATCTTTTTATCTTTCGAATATTGAATAGAACGAGTTACACGATGTAGAGAAAACTAGTAACAATTTTAATTTCTGATTTTAATTAAGCAGAGGAATCAGTGATATTCAAAGTAAGATATATGATGTTGCTACTTATGCATTTAAAATTATTTATTTTATTATTTCGTTGATCTAATTCTCATATTTCCTTGCGCATCATGGAAACTTTAGAGACAAGTATTTATTATAAGCAAAAATACTTTGTTAGATTTTCTCTCAATCGTTAATCTTTAATTTTTTTTCTTTCGCAAAAAATCAAGTAAAGCGTAAACATATCAAACAAAACCGCGCTATAATAAAGTAATATTAAACTGTATAAGATCCGAAAACATTAATTTTTATGCAAAGATTAATCCTTGATTCTGGACGCACGGGATGTTTTGTTTCCAATTAAAATAGAAGTAATACATTATACGCGATTCAATTGCGCAAGGCAGAAGTAGAAATTTCTCGTCTCTCCATCGAAAATATCGAGTTGAGAGCAACGATCGCACAGTTGAATGACCAAATTGATAAATTGCAGTGCGATAAACAGAATCCTGTGAATAAGAATTGTCTGAATTCATTTAAGGAATTTATTAAATAAGTTTTCGAAAGGTGGAGTAACTGGGTTAGATAGGCTAATTGAGATTTTCTTCTTATTATAGGCCAAAAGTGGTCAAATAGCGGATATTATCAATCAACTTCGTACCGCCGCAGATTCTTTAAATTCTCTGGTAGAATTTAATCCTCAAAAGCTTGAAAATGATGATAATGATAATGATGAAGACATTAATAATGGTAAAAATTATTCACGAGATTTAATTACTCTTGATTTACTTTAACGTACGCATCTCCAATGGAAATCTTTAGAATTGATCTTCAAAGATATCATCAACGAGGGATCTCGAGCTAATTCAATAGCTTATCAATGCATAACTCCGGCGGAATTAGACTCATGGGCTGAAAAAATACCAGATAGAAAAAAACCAGTAAATCTCGTAAAGTATCAAGTAAATTTTCTTGATAATAATGAGAAATCTTTTAATTTTATCTCTTGTTTATATAGCTGAAACAATATCGTACATTAACGAATAAATTATCAACAATTGAAGATGAACCAGAGGAAACATCTTTCTCAAAAGAGGATCTCATAGTGGACATGTATGTAAAAATTGATCATATTCAACTGGTCATATTACAAGGTCATTTATATATTTTTCTATTGTTGCTTTTATTAGAGATCTTTTAAATAATCATGCTAATATCCTTGACGACGAATCTCGAGCATTTCAACGTAATTCGATACTGCGACGAAATACTTTCCAATCTCGACGCAAACCTTCGCCTCCATTTATTCCTAACGAGATGAACTCCTATCAGGTCAATTTAAATACGCCCATCCAGTATTCTCAACAATTCGAATATAACACTTCACCTCGCCTATCATCAATTCAACAATTCAAACAATTCCAAGATTCTGCTCGTCGTCACCAATCACTTCATGATCAAGCAGATTCCCCTGAATTGACTGAATCGACCTCTATGGAATCTAATAATTCGCCCTCTTTATTTTCTCAATCAGAATCAGCGACTAAAAATATAAATATGGCAAGGAAACCCTTAAAAATTGCTACAAATTCATACATAAGACAAGAATCAATAATTAATAATGCTAGCGTCAGTAACAACTTGATAAGAAAATCTACGGAGACGATGGAAGATTCGCGTGGTACGACAAAAAAGACTGAGGAGAAATCAAATTTAACAGATTCAAACATTGGGACATCGGTTTCAGTCAGCGATAACGGTATTCAATAAATATATGATTTATTATATTAAGAAAAAACTTTGTTCAACCATTTTATTTCATATTAGAACCGATTCGTTCGAGAAGAAAAACACAAGTCAGCTATGTTGAGCCTAGTCTTCGCAGGTAACTAATTACTGAATTACTTAGTAAACTATACCTCATCTTTATTCACTTTATGATAGTAAATTACGTCAAGGTGACCCTTTCACGAGTTCATTTGGATGGACGGAATCAAACTCCAATAAGAGGAGTACTCGATCCAAACCTAAGAAACACAACACAGCAACAAAGCATCGCACCGCACTCTCAAACATCACAAATTGTAACTCATTTTCGTTTCAGCTATTGAGTAAATATCTGCGGTTAATTTTACTCAACTAATTGATTGTATTCCATTTCTTAAAAGATACGGAATAAATATAACAATTAATTTATATATATATATTTATTTATTTATTTATTTAATTCTATAATGTTTTCTGAGGATGTGCATTTATCGCTTCTCCCCGAAAAGCCATCATTCAATTTCTTAGCTTTCTAAACAAATTTGATCAAACAATGGATTAAATACATCAGGATCCAAATTTCGTAGCACCTGACAATCATTCTGAAACTGTGGATGACTATTACATGCAAACGAAAGTAATCGACATAAGCTCTGTAATCTTTCTTTAAATTTTATGAAATTATCGGTGGGCTTTTCTATATCATTAATCAAATTATTTAGTCAAAGCTCTATAATGCGTTATTATTGCTCTTTTGAAGAAAGTGGCGAAAATGAAATGCTCCTTACCGTTTTTCTCGAACGCAATAGTTTGACTCCAAGAAGTAACTATCGCTTTTAGAATTGGGCCTTCGTATCGAGGAATCCTAATAATCAACAACATTAGAATTCGTACAATAAATATTGAAAAAAAGCTAATAAAAATACCTTGGCCAACAAGTCATGATAATATGCTCAAAAGCAATAGCGGCGGTGATATGCAATTCTAGAATTCGCTTATTACTCGTTATATTAAGTGGAATTTCTAAAATATTGCTAATAGCCGGAATCAAATGCTAATTGACAATAAACAATATGAATAATAAGCACTTGAAGAAAAATATCATTCTAATGGTTGACGTCCTAACAAACCTTTAAATATTTAACCATGCAAATTCCAAGAGCATCCGCAAAAGGTGGAACCTGTTCTAATAATACTTTACGAATTGAAAGTCTATCATCCGCGAAAATTATTCCTCGGATAATATGATCAAACAAAACCTTTTCAAATTTAGCATGTTGTGCTTTAATATTTGATGATTCTATTAATGGTATGAGATTGAGAATAGCCGAGAAACTTGTGCGCAATAAAGGTAAGTACTTTTCTTCGCTCTGATATGTTAAGCAAACTATTAATGCCTATATTGTTAACATAAATTTCGATTTTAATTCAACTAAGAAATTGTTAAAAACTTTGTAATGTGCAATATACAATAACCTCATAGAAAATGTTGCCGAGTCCCGTACGTTGTATAATGGCAGGTTTCACTTGCTTTAAGAGGTGATCAAGAATGGACGTGCCTTTAATCTTGAACTTCACATTATAATCATCAATTAAAGTCAACATTGGCGGAATGATTAAGCTAATCATTGTGTCAAGTTCGGGATGCTATTTTTTTTTAAAAAGTTTTAGCCTGTCTTTTATAATGTATCATTTCTCAGAATAGGATAAAATAAATAAATAACCTGAATCTGCATGACAATCCACTCCAATATTGACGCGGCCAGACTAATATCTAAGCGTTTTGACTCGTCAATACTATTTGCAGTTTTATCACGCTGTTTTTTTGCCTTTGAACTGGTTTTGTTGAACTCGGCATTTTGCAAAAAACATGGTTTTACGAATCTTTCCAAGATCTTTGTTGCAAAGATTTGTATTAGTCGTGACACGGACGGGAAACGTTCCGGATCTAGAGATGTAATACTTTCTAAAACAGCTGAATAGAAAAGCGTAAAATTAACATCAAGCTTTATTTAAATAAAATAATAAAAGTTTCGTACAATTTGCTTTATTATTCAATTCTGAGTCCACCCAAGATTCTTTTAAAGCAATAAAAGTTCCACATGTATAGACCAGATCCTGCAATATTTCATCTTTGATAATTATTTCCACCTTGCCATCTTCTTCACAATTCTTATTTTTTATAATCTCCTTGAAGAGTTTTCTAATCTCCTCAAAAATCGATTTTGATCGTAATGCGAATAAATTTGCTTTCTGCAGTAATTCGGCATCTTTTTTAAATCATTTCATGTTAATGATTTATCCTTTTTTTTTGTGCTGAGATCGAAAACAAAGTTAATTAGTTTACCAGTTTCGTAGTTATCATCTTTTAAATAATTTGGAATCTGGAGATTTTTACACTTATTCTGTATTTCTTTCTCGTTATTGGTGATCATTCTTCTATTAAAAGCATTAGTTAATTAACATCGATAATAGTTATACCATAATTTAAATTTACTCATTCGATGTTCATTGAAAATATCGATATCTAATGGCTGATTTTTTATTCTCATTGCAACAAAGCCAGCAATATAATCTCTTTAAATCCCCAAAATATTTAAATTTACAATGACATCATCAAAGTTCCAATTACCAATCAGGAGCGACTCATCAGGGTTGTGACTCACATAAAGTTAGGGTTCATATAATTGTTTATTCCTCCTCTCAAATCTCCACCCAAAGAAAATTTAAAGATTATGTGAGTATCAATCCATTTTAACATTTCAATTAATTTGCGTAGGATCTCTTTTGGGAAGCGTTCGATGGATCAATCTAATTTGATGAATAACCTTTATTAACGAGTAATTTCTTTAATACGGTCATTTGGACGTGTTTCTCCTGTATTTACATTTTAGCAAATGGCTGACTCAGGAACGGCCGATAGTCGCGGTGGTAAGTTTATGAAATTGAAAAGGAGCGCGTAACCTTAGTTTAATGATAATTTTCCAAAGAAACATTGAGAATTTGAGAAATTGATATTCTTTGGTATTAACATAAAGCGCTTGTTTTTTTTATTGTCGCCTTGGATTTTAAATTAATTTTGGGCATTCTACTCGTATAGGACGTGGTGGTTTTGGACGTGGTCGTGGCGGTGGCGACAGAGGACGCGGTGGGCGTCCACGTGGACGCGGACGTCGCGGTGCTCGCAAGGATGACGAAAAAGAATGGTAAATAACTTTGTAGATCATGTGAATTTTTATATTAATTTTATTGATTTAACTTTTGTGATTATATTTAGGGTCCCTGTAACCAAACTTGGTCGTCTTGTAAAAGATGGCAAAATTACAAATATTGAAACAATATACCTGAGCTCTCTTCCAATCAAAGAATATCAGATAATAGACCATTTTCTTCCAAAGTTGAAAGATGAGGTTATGAAAATTATGCCTGTTCAGAAACAAACTCGTGCAGGTCAACGGACAAGATTTAAGGTTAATTTTTTCTTTGAATGATTTCTTATAATATCACAAGTTCACAATTTTAGTTATTTAATAAAAAAAAATTAGGCTTTCGTTGTAATTGGTGATTCTAATGGACACGTAGGTCTTGGCGTGAAATGTTCAAAAGAAGTAGCCACCGCCATACGGGGGGCAATCATTCTTGCCAAGCTCTCTGTTATCCCAGTTCGTCGTGGTTATTGGGGCTCTTCTCTTGGTGACCCACACACAGTGCCATCAAAAGTAACTGGAAGATGTGGTTCAGTTATTTGTCGTCTTGTTCCAGCTCCTCGCGGTACCGGCATTGTAGCTGCTCCTACTCCAAAGAAGCTTCTACAATTAGCCGGGATTACCGATTGTTACACCACGTCACGCGGTTCCACACGTACTTTGGGTAATTTTGTAAAGGCTACTTTTGCAGCAATCGGCAACACTTATGCCTTCTTGACACCCGATTTGTGGAAGGATACTAAATTTGAGCAGTCGCCATATCAAGAATTTAGTGATTTCTTGGCTGTAAGATTACTTTAATATTTATTGCTTTTGATGGTTTCGATTTTTTTTTGAATGAATTTTAAATAATATTTATTTGAACTCAATAATAGAGAGGCACTGAGAAAAGGAGAGCCTGACGCATATGTATCATTGCTAAACTTGAATAAAATGATTTTCTGATTTTGGAAGCGGTTTTAGTATTTCTATTTCACGATTCAAAAGAATGACAATACAGTGGTTCATGGAATAAATGGAACACGGAAAATTTTACGAAAAAAAAATTCTAGTGCCTCAAACATCGATTAAATATACTCATTTTAAAACTAATAATCTAGAGAATGACTAAAAAAAATATATTTAATATTGCCATTCTAAAGAAATTGAGTGATCTACATGAATATCTTTAATTAAATGAAATTTTAACTCCAATTAGTTTTGTTATCGGATTGACCTAATAAAAAATGTGCTTCCTAATGAGAACAAATTTTCATAAGATGTTGATAATACAAGTTAGTAGAATCGTGAAAAAATATACTCAAAGAACTCGTGATCATACAGTCCCACAGTTTACCCAGTAGATTCCCAACAGAAGGTTCACCGGATAACAATATATCGATAGAACCCATTTTATAGTCGTTCTAAGCATATTGAATTGTAAAATACATGGGATATAAGTGCGTATTGACTTGATTCACAAAGTCATCTGGTTATGATTTGCTTTAAAGCCACAATCTGAATAAGATTCACAGAATTTATAAGCAAAAAATGATTCTCGTTATTTTATAGTGGTAACTGTAATTGATAAGCCTTTAAGTATACGCCTGTATCACTTAATGATTAGATCTCAGCGGAAGACTTTCAACACATTGAACCCATATTATGCCAGTCATTCTTATGGGACATGGAAATTAATGAAGATCTCCGAAATATTAGAGTTGTGAAATGATTTAAGAATGCATTGAATCTACCAAGGATGACCATGAATCGAAGTGTCGATGTCATCTTAACAGGTGGTGCCGATATTTCTATCGGCCCAAGTGATACCTCTTGCCCGAACCACTTAAAAAGAAGACAAAGTTTCTTGCATCTATACCCGAAGAGGATGATGAAAGAATGGCCGACATGATCAATGATATGACGGAAAAGAAAAATGGCAAAAAAATAGAGGAACAACGATCAGTTTATCAGGCAGTTTAATGATGATTATGAAATTCACCATCAATGGTGAGGTTGTGTGTGGTCGTGCTTATAGTAATTCTTTAATCCGCTAATCGATTGTTAACGTTAATGCAAAATTTCGAATTCGAGTCTTAGATCACGAATGTTGCTGATCTTATAAAATAGGATGAGTTTCTATCACAATAATATTTTGTCTCAACCAACTCTAAATTTGGTAAATCACATACTTGTAATGTTGATCATTTGATCAACTTATTCTAATGGCTGTTAGATTTGGTAGCTTTGTATTTTGCGAGCGCAAAAGCACTAATACCCTTGCCAGAGAGTGTAATATACCTGGAATTTGCACCGAGCAAGTTCTTGAAGGTTATCAAATTTACATAGTAGAACAATGGTATAATTTATGTGGTTGTGCTTGCTTACATCTTGATTTCCTTATTTTATCATTAATTAACATGCAATCTCTTTTACTTAGGGTTTCAGATAGAAAAAAACCATATAATACCGTGACTATATTTACTGGAAATGCTGAGCACAAGGTAAGTTAATTACACTGTAGCCTCCATCGGATTTAATATCTAATTTTTCACCTTATAATTAATATAGGTTAAAGTTTGTGTTATCAACCTTGACAAAGATAAATTACAGCCATATCCTAAAAAGATCCAACAACTATTCGATAGTTTAGAACAGGACAATACCAGACCTAAAGACGTAGGTTTAATATCCCTATCAATTAATATGATGTTTGTAGTTTTTTAATATGGCTAACAAAAAATAGACTACATTTGGTACAATTATGGTCACAAATCTCAGCACATTGCCCTCATCACTTAATACGGTGCTTGTACCTGATGGAGATTATGAATTGAATATAGGAAATTTTTATATAAATCTTAATCTGAGAAAAATGGGCTGTAGTCATAGGAGGGCTCTCAGTTTAGCAGAGCCATCGTATGTATTATTAATTCTACTATATTGATGAGTTCTAACTGTTTGGTTAATATTAATTTATTTGTTTTGACTATTTATTAGAGAAGCACAACAAGAAAAATTTATTCAGATTTATAAAATTTCAACCCACATTGATTTCACTTACGCAGTTTTGGAATTGATCAAATTAGTACAAACGGCTTTATACCTTTTTGGCCTTTTTCCACCTTACTATATCGATGGACTTTTATGTGATACTACTTTAGATGCCCTGCAAACTTTTCACAATAAATTCGCATCCTCTGAGGTTGAGGTATTTAATTCTTTTTTAAATGCTGTAAATATATGAATTAAAATGTTAAACTGAGAGAATAAAGAATTTAACTTTTTTTATTTAGTTACGGAAAAATTCGATAGATAATAATCTTCTTGATCGAAGTTTGGTCGCGGTACTTTTGAGTAAGGTGATGAGCATACGTAATAAATTAGGTTCTTTAGGCTATCAGGTAGTTTCTAAAGAAAAGTTATTTGGTTTATATTAAATTAAAAACTAGTGTATACATACATATGTACATATGTATTTATACACAAATATAATAGCGTATTCTCGTGATTTTATAAGGTCGGAAAAGACCCTTTTACAGATCCAGAAGGTTTTCGAAGTGCCGTGGCTTCCTTTCAGGTATTATATTATTGAAATCTCGTGGTGGATTCTTTTTCTCGAATTAATATTCATTTAAAAATATTTTTGGAATTACAGAAAAATGCAAAAATAAATGCAACTCGATTTATAGACCAGTATACAATTGAGAAAATTAAAGTATATTTCATTTGAAAGGGTCTTTGTTTTTTTTTATCTGTGCATGTTTTGTTCCTCATTTCTTCTTCGTTTGTTATAGGTATATAAGAAATCAAAAATAGAAGATCTTTCAAATAAAGTTCTTAAAGCAAAAACTGAGGATATTACATACGGTTCTGGTAAGAATAATAAAAATGAAAAATTCGAACTTGTATGTTTTGTTTATCTATTATAACTGAAAAGTTATAACCAATCAAGCCATGAACGATGTTATCACGGATCTTGATTATTTTGCTAAAAACGTGACTTCAGGCCGACTCAAATATCTATGGAAAGGTAAAGGAAAACAAAATCATAATGAAATTGAAACGGATTGGCTTTTTAGTGGAAAAGAATTTGGAAGAAGTATTCTGCGCAATGTTTCCGACAAAACGGTATGTCAATAAAAAGCTTTTTTTGCATGATAAAAAAAACTCATAAATTTGTTTATTTCAAACAGGCAAGAACAGGAGAGGTTTTTCGTGGTTTCAAGGAAGGTGTTAATAAAAATTTTTCAAGTCTGGCGCATAGAAAATTCATACCCAGGTAAAAACGATAATTGGAATTCAAAATTTAAAGAGTCTTGATTATTTCTTTCATCTAATTAATAAACTTCTCTATTACAGAGAATTTGGATTTCCAAGACAATCTTTAATAGTTTGTAACACAATGGGTAATGCACTAGCTCAATTACTTTTTTCGTGCTTCGCATCCTAAATCATTTATTCACTTTCTTGACAGAATCTTCGAGTCATAAATCTGTTCAATATGCCATTGAAATAAGTAAATCACCTCACCTTTCTTCTAGATATCAATTGCTTGATTGCGAAGAAACAGAACTATCTCAAGATGATCAACCGATTCAACGAAGGCATTCTTTTAGCACTTTTGAGACTATCAGAGATATGCAACAGTATCCTCCCTTCCTAAAGAGATCACATTCGCTGCATTCTATCGATGAATACAGAGTCGCTATGAACAAAAATTTATTATACGAAAATATTCAAACAAATTTATTATACGAAAATATTCAAACAAATTTATTATACGAAATTTTGAAACGGAAAGTTTCTCTTTCAAAATTAGTGCAGAAACTCGAGGTATCACAACTTTTTTCTGTTCAAATGAAATTAAGAATTTTCTTAACTTTCGCTCTATACGTTAAAGGACACGTCCAACGAGTATGCAGAGCAAATTGAACAGTTCTCCCAAGCATATCAAAAACGGTTTTCCGAATATAAGGTTAGAGACTGTTAGATTATTTAACCATTATATTCTGACTCCTTTCCTTTCTAGTCCACAGAAAAAAACGCATTAGAGGTGTTTTCAAGACAACAGGCGATCGGCAAAACGATAGAACAGATCGACTTCAATAGTGCAAAGTTAAATTATGAATTGGACGTGTTGAAGGATAAACTTCAGGAAATTGAAGAATTTGTTGATACGTTTTGTTTAAAGGTAAACTGCAATGCAAGCTCGATTGTCACATTAACATTACTATTAATGCGCCAATTCATTTAGGTTCAATTCCTAGAATCGCAAATGCCCCAACCGTCACGCTTTGCTCAAATCTTGCCACGGTTTTATAATTATTTACAAATCCAATGGAATAATATTGTGGCATCACGTTTCACTAATTCTACTGATAATAGCTAAAAAGCTTTTAATCTTTTTTTATTAAATTAAATTGTAAATGCATGATGGTGATGATATAATGATTGTTGTCGTCTATTAGCACTTAATTTTTAAATTCGATATTCTATTCCATTATTATTTTTACAGATTTACCCATTTGACTAAAGATAATTTAGTCAAACAGGTATTACAAGTTAACCACATAGCCACAATATGAGAAAATCAGATTTTTTTTTGTTTACATATTTTTTTTAATGTTTTCAACTGCGCACAATATATCGATATACTATACGGAATAACTTTCTAGTTGCATCCCAAAACAATTGGAAGCTGCAACCATTGCAACAAATCCGCAGCGTGTGACCAACCAATCGACTGTGATAAGCTTTTTTCTGTGCACCTGTTGCCTAAAATAATTTGAGCTCTTTTATGAAATAAAAGGGATGGGTAAATCTACAAGAGGCAAGGGCTTCTTTTATTCCCGTAATCGACGTTTTAATCATCAAAGCTCTGGATACCCGGTTAACAAATTTAATCCCGCTTTCCCACTACAAAAAATGTCGTCTTCAATAGATAACTCGTTGAGACAAATAGGAGGTATTCCGTTGTTTTCTATGTTGCCAGAGGCGGGACTGTCTCTGGCTCAGGGTAGTAATACCAACAACGGTAATAATACCACTACTACCACTTCTACCACAAGAATAATTAATAATCTCCAAAATAATGAAATTCCGCAAGCGGTCAATGAAAACAAACCTGCTCCTGTATCGATAGTATTTCAACCTCAACCATATGAATCAAATCGAGATATTAATCCGATTTCGATTCTCAATACACTACAACATAAATTGAAATCAAACACGCCTCCGCGTTATGATTTTACTATGGCCACACCAAATGGAGGATTTTATGCTACCCTCGAGGTTTTTGGACGAACCTTTCAAACTCAAGTTATACGAGTAAAAAAGCAAGAAGCTAAAGAAGAAGTTGCCGCTCTTGCTGTCGAACACATGAATGCTCTAGTACCTGGATTAGTCGAGGAGGTTCGAAAAGAGCTGGATAAGGCCGCAAAAGCAAATGCAAAACGAAGTCAATCAAATTTGAATCGTACAGTTCGCCGTAAATGGAAAGGTTTTAATAAAGATGACGGTATTCCTAAATCCTTGATTTGGTTAAATAAACATCGTGAACCTGGACAACCTCTTAAACGTCCTTCTGTTTTGCTTCTCGAGTTTTGCCAATTTCATCATATCGATCGTCCTGTCTACACTCATGAAACTGATGCCTCAAATCGATTTATGTTCTCGGTCAAAATTGGCGAACGTAATTTCCGTCCAACTTTGGCATTTTGGAATAAGAATGATGCAAAAGATCACGTTGCTCAAATTGCCTTCGATCACATTTACAGAGAGCAACTGGAAATTGAAACCAAGAATATTGGGAATGATTCATTACAAAGTCAAGAAGTTTTATATCAGCCACTCCCAATTCGACAAAATGAGGGAGTTCCTATTCAATATCCTTCATTTTCTGTCGGTGCTAATACTAGCGGACCACCTTCACCTAATCCAGAAAATGTTGAAACAACACAAGTCAAAACAGAATCTGGCCAAACAGCAATGACACCAACAATACCAACAACAGCCATATCATCAGCTTCAACTTCAACATCTACTCTAAATCCTGTGTACGAATCGATCGCAAGTCAAAATCAGGTAAACGACAGTTCGCATTCTAACGACGAAAAATCAAGTGGACATGAAATACTATTTCATCCGACCGTAATCGCAAATCAACTTGGACCACCACCGAAAAGCGAAATTATGGAGAAGCTTACCAGTAATCAAACGAATCTCCCTTATCAACCCAATTCTGGATATATGCAAATTATGACAACGTTACCTCCACAACCAGCAAACAACTTTTTTAATCCGTACACTCACTTTCACCATCCATACATCAATCCCACGGCTTACAGTGTTGTTCCTATGAATCCACCTCCTGTCCAAACCGACTATAAAAGATACGTGAGCAGACTCTATGAACTCGCTCAGTCTAAGAAGTGGGAACCCCCAGTGTACAGTTATACAAATGTATACGGTGGGTTCATTGGTGAAGTAGTGATATGTGATAAAAGCTTCCGAGGTACTAAGGCATGTGCACGAAAAGCAGATGCTAAAGAGGATGTATCTGAGCACGCATGGAAATATTATGCAGACAATCCCCACGCATCATAAAATAAATGGTGAGGGGACTGATATGAGCTATTGTGATCGCGAAGAATTGTTTGACAATTGTAATATATTTATCTAGCTATTCGTATTTTTGGTAAAAGATAATTAAGGGGGGAAAATTTGACTAAAATCACCAAATTATTCCTCTTTAGTTTAATTCTGTCAAGCAATATTTTCTCGACAACGAAAACATGCGTAGAGTTTTATTTTTCCTTTATCACAAAAGCTCATATCTACATTCCCTTTTTATCTTTTCTCTCTAGAATTACTTGAAAAGCGGTGCTCTATGGTAAAATTATTTACATCACATCGCCGCTTTTCCTACTTTTAGATGATGGATAAATTTTATAGTTTATATTTTTCCTTTCTTTACTATTTTATTATTTTATATTTTTCTTAAATTAAAGAAGACGAACTGGGGTTGTTTGCATTATATTATCATATCTTCGTCGTCATCATAAAATAAAAGCTTCCCCAGTAAGTTTAATCTTTGCTTTCAAGTAATCCATCAAGGCAGTAGCGTGACCTTCTATATCGTGAAGGACACTGTTGCTTGCCCTGGTAATCACGTCCTCTTACGTTGCTCTCTTATTCGTTGGAAAAAAACGATGGTGGGGAACGCTTGATTACATACAACCTACATCATGGCAGGTTTCTTGTTATTGCCATATTCAGATATCTGCCCTGATTTCGGTCTATCGAATCCTTGTTACATTCATCTACTAATCACATATTTGCGTGTTTGGTTGGTTTGTTTATACTGGGTTTCATAAATCCGATATTTGCATCTATTTACGCAGGATTTTTGAAATCAATTGTATTCGTGCTTGATGATTGCATGATTGCCCTGCTTTTTTTTGAAGATTAGGTTTCTAACTTGGGAAGCTATTTATGCATGTTATTGAGATCAAGGAGCGAGAAAAAGCGGACGATGTGTTAGTTGAACCTCCGGCTGAGTCAAGAATTTTATTAACGGCAATCAATAAGTTAAAAAAATTAACATTGGAATACAAAATTTTCTTAATTGAATCGAAATTATCATGAAATAATAAGACAAAACAAATATTAAATTTTCGTAATAATAAATCTGGGTATAAGAGAATCTATAAATCAAAGACCTATTCAATAAACTAAAAAATAAATAAGCGACCAACTTATAACGTCTAATTTTTATCAGACAGCGAACGATAAAATGCATTATGAGAATTTTCAAGGTCAAACAAGAGCTGGCGAACTTGCTCATCGTTGAGTTCGTCGACCGCCTTCATAGAATTCAAGGTGATCAACCAATTCCTGATCTTTGCTTTTCCTTCGAAATCTGCAGGCAACGAACTCACTTTGTTCAAACTTTGCATTAACTCACTAAGCATCGGATGAATATCGTCCACGGCTTTATATTTTAATTTAAGCGCGTCCATCGAAGTTATGAAATGCTATAGTAGAAAAAAGGATTAGCAAATAAGAACGATCCGAGACATGCATAAAAGTACAAACAAAAATTGCAAATTTTCTTTCGCACCTGCACAGTTTCGGCGACATATTTTGCTGATTTGCTGGAATCGTGATCTGTTGGACCTGAATGTTCAATAGTGGCAGGCACACCAATTTTGATACGATTAAATGCAGCTGGACATTCAAGCTAAAATAAGACAATCAGATGATGATGTAAAGAAAATAAATAAATTAAAGCAAGCACTCCCTTCTTACCTTGTAATCATTCATGAATTTTTCTACATCGGACACAGAATCACTCACCAAGTTCAATGCCGTCTTGTACTGTGCTATCAACTTCGCACAAGCCGGTGTATATCTGAAAATCAACAACAGTGATCAGAAATATATCAAAGGAAGCCTCTTCTCTAAATATCCTACGACCGCTTACTCTGCTGCCGTAATAGAATCCCTAATGTACGCTTTCTCCAAGTGTTCCATGGTAACTATAATAGCGTACAAATCAGCAAGATTTTCATACTTTTCTCTGTCCTTGTTGTTTGTATAAAGTCTAACTTCCTATTCAAAGCATGTTACATGAACAAATTAATAAACAAACGAAATCTATTATAAAGAATATTTGAAAATTACCTCGTCAAGCGACGAATCTATCATGAAAGAAAGTAAGTCGAATAGAAAATTGAGGCCTTTCATTCAAAATGAAATAAATGCGTGTTGAGTAAGCTTAAGCTAGGCTTACTATGCTCTGTAGGCATTTCGTTTCTCGGCGGTGTTGATCCATAGGTTAAGAAACTAAAGCCGGTTTGCGGTATTTGCATTTTATCGATTTTCTGCGGGAGCAAGATCTACAGCTTGACGAGGAGGAATTTCGTAATGAAAAAGTGTGGTCCTACTTTCCTCAAGACGAACAAGAATACTTAGGATTAGGGTTGTAACAGCATAAGTTCTTATGAACGTTGCTAAAAAACTAATGATTTTATACCTGAGTTCAAGGTATAAATAAACACGTATGGAAATTGCAAGGTAAAATCTCTTATGTTCAGGTTTTTGTTAACGTTTATGTTGTCATGTGAACAATGATCGTGAGACTTTATCGAATGTATGGTGCCCCACTTAGACCCGACAATCATGTGATATTGTTTCAATTTTTCCGAAAGGTTTCTCACGATCGATCTACCAATAAAAATCGGTATATGTCATGTGATTTTATGATGAAAAAATTTAAGCTATGAAGTACTTAATTACGTTTGGGAGAGAATGGCCAAGAAACATAACTAAGCGCATTATTTATGATTTATTAATGTTCTTGTTCTATATATTCCTCTATATTATCCGGAAGTCATCGGTGAGACTTGAACTTCTTTACTGCTCATTTCGCCACTCTGCCTTCTAAGTCTTTATGATACACATCCGACAAACTTACGTATTACAGTTATAGGAACAGAGTTTAGAACTTCTGGCACTGTTTGTAACAAATTTGTCTATGTATAATGGCATCTTTTTCTTGTTTCCCGCTTGGCATATCTTCAATATCTCTTTATGAAGTTACATTTATAGTGAAACTTTGGATATTTTTCAATAATATAACCCATTTTTTCTACAGTCTTCTCCAATACTGACTTTTGATCAACAAAATTAGACTGCAACATCATTATTCTTCTTGTATAGCAATTATACCTCTCTGAATCCTCCTTCCACTTCATATACTTTTCACATAATAATTTCAACTCTTCTCTCCATAATTCTTACTTCAAAAGAATTTTTTTGATTTCTTTTGGCTTATCTCTGGATGATTCTCATCAAAAACTATCTGTTGAATAATTATTTGGCCAATTATTATAATAAATCATCCATTACATATTTGTAATTGTTGATCTCTAGGTGATAAATTCATTTTTGATGTTATTAACACATCTTTTGTCATGATATTATGATTGGTTAATTGATCAAAATAGAAAATATCAATGTATCTGAAATGTAAAATTTCAAGTATTGATATTATTCAGTTGTGAAGTTGATCTATCATATGTTCTGATTTTTAGTAACTATTTGCTTGGATAGATCTTAAGACATACATTTTCTAATGTTAAATCTGTAAATGATATTGTATTTCTTTTTTAGTTAATTATAAAGGATCATGACATAGACAAAAAAAGTCTGATATCATAATTAATCTTTTTATGTGCTTTGGCTAGAGAATATTTTTCTTATCTAATATTCATATAGTTTTTTAATTATTATTTAAATAAAAATAGTATTTGTCATGTGTAATTATGACATATTTTTTTTCACTTGAATTAAAAACTGATTCTATAATCTGATTAAGATCATTATTATCAAAATTCTTCATTAATTTCTTATATATAAATATTTTTTTTAGCTATTCTTTTCTATATTTCACAATATTTAATTACTCATGATCATTATAAAATACTTTTTTTCTTATCTTATCATATTTAAAGCTTTACAGATATATAGTTTTATTCTTCTGATTTTTGTTGATACAATTATTTTTTATATATTTTTGTAAAATCTTCATTATTCAGATAACTCTTAATTTTAATATGTTTATCTTATTGATATATTGATAGTTTACCCATTTCAAAAAAATAATCATTTCAATTTCTTATATATTATGATATATATATTTTTTTATTCCACATTTTCTAAGTAATTTGAAAACTTGTACTTATTTTTTTCTTTTCATCCAATAAATATTCCAAGTATTTTTAAATACTTAATAAGTACACATAATTATAAGTAAATACTTTGATATTTAATATTACTAATTTTATTAAATTACATAACATATTGAATTTATTAATCTATTATTTTATTATTAGTATACTATCTAATTATACTTCATTTTTAACTTTCTTTTCTAAAGATAATATAAGATTTTTATTCTTCAACACAAGTTTTTCTAAAAATACAAGATAAGAATTTAGTTTTTTGTATTATTTTGTATATTTTTTATTTTTTCTTGTACTTTTTGCTTTTTTCAAGTAGTTATTTATGATATATTATTATAGTTACTCAAAAATATCTTAGTAATACTTCATTCAATAATTTTTTTAATTTATTTAAAATTTTTCAAGTTAATATTTATCTATTCAAATTCTTCTATTTTTTTATCACTTTCACTAATATAAAATTTACTCTTTTTACATAATTTTTGATATGTATCTTTCTTTCATTTAATAAGTAATAGTATTTTTTATAAAATATAATTTTTAGATATATTTTATATAATATACTCTTCTACCATATAATATATACTTCCAGACTTAATGTATTATAAATTAGAATAATTTAGATTAGTATTATTTTCTAGCCTAAATTAGATTAATGCTAGTCAATAAAATCAAATTCATATAATAAAATAATATTTTAATTTTTAATAAAATATATAAAAAGTAATCAAGTTTAAGTACTTATAACTTTTTATATAAGAATTTTTTAAAAAATCTGATTTGTAATTTAATAAAGCTTATCTCAAAGAATAATATTACTAATTTAGTTTTTCTAAATTTTCTCTCTATAAAATATTGATAGATTTTAAAATTATCTTATTTTATTATCAGATCTAGATAGGATATATCATGCTTAATAAATCAAATTATATATAATAATATAATATTTATATAACATAAAATTATATATTAATACTTATTTTTTTCTAAAAGTAAATTTAAGATAATAATAAAGTTTTTAAGTATTATATGAAAGAAATTTTGAACAGATTGTACTTTTATAAAACTTTATAATTAAATGATAATGATATAGATATTAAAAAAAAGTTATAAAAATTTCAATTATAGTTCAATATAAAAATTAAATAAATATAATATATATATAAATAATTCTCACTTTTGAAAATAAATATTTTTTTATATAAATTAATATTAATAACTTAAATTTATTAATAATTTTAGTAAGAAAATCAGAAGATTTAATTAGAATTTTTATAATCTTTAGAATAAATAGATTTTTATATAAAGTTAAATATATAAATATAAATCAATATAAAAAGATTTATATCTTAAAAAAATATTAATAATTATTTTTTCAAAATAAAATTTTAATTTTATCTTATTTAATTTATTTAATTAAGTTAGATATTAGAATTTATTTAAATATAAAAATTTTTATTATATATCTTATAAAAAAAATTTTATTAATAATAACTTTTTTTAATTATTATTTCTTAAATTTTACTATATAAAATTTGATTAAAATTAATATAAAA